>VYZV01005075.1:6102-24643 GCA_013401275.1 Pandion haliaetus | reverse complement strand
CGACTTGCACATAGCCTGTTGCTTCATGGACAGTATTTCTGTTAGCAGAGAACTTAAAAGTCATCAAGAGGAAGGCTTCTCTTGGATCATTTTGTGCAGCTGGAGCTCTGTAGGTGTTTTCCTAAAACTTACAGAAAAATTAGTTTGCTCTGAATTTTAGACTCTGTTGTATTACAGACTGGAAGGAGACAAGTGGGTACAAAGCCACTTCGTTGGGTTCTACCCTGAGGCAAGAGCTACCCTTGGTTCTAGTTATAGCTAATGGATTTTAGTAACACTTTGAGGGACGAAGGCCTCACTCCATCTTAATACCTAGTCATCAGCTCAAATTCAGCTGTGCTACCAGTTCCCTTGAGTTAAATGGGGCTACTGCCAGCCTTCCAGTTGCAGCACTGAGTGTTGGGATCAGGCCATACATAAACTGGGATTTGTTGACTTTACTGCTCCCAAGGTCTTTTCTCTTTTTACCCCGAAGAACTTTGTGTAATTAATGAAATGGTGGTGAACCTGAGTTAACTTCAGCATTTTAAAGTAACTACAGCAAAGCAGAGGAACTGATGTGTGTATATGGCAATATATACACTTCTATATTCTGCCAAAAAAATGTGTTTTGTTCTTCCTCCATTGCATTATGGAGACAGTGCACTCCTCAGGTTTGGACCTTTCTCGCTGCACTCAGAAGTGTTGCTCTGTGTGTGGAATTCAAAGACAAGACATGCTCCTGTGCCATTGTGTGTTGAAGATGTTCTCAGCCTGCGCCATTAATTTAAGAGGAAACTTACATTTGTTTTTGTTAAATTGGAGCTAATGTTTTTTAGAATAGACTTCAAAGAGGAATGGCTAAAACAGCCTGAAGAATTTATAATTGGCCTCGATTTATAAACTATGTAGCTCTATATATCTCGTGGTAACTTCCAAAGAGCTTGTCAGCTTCTTGCTTCAAAGGTGCTGAGAGTTTCTGCTGCGGTACAGTTTGAATAAGCCTGCAAACTCGCAAATGCAATCCAAGATAACCTTACACTAACACGAACAGTCAATTGATGAGGTCAAGTGACAGAGGCAAGCCATGCAGGGCTAAACCAAAGTCTGAAGGGGATTCTTATTCCTTTATTTGTATTCATTTTAATTGCTGCTAAATCACAGAGGTATGAGGGGAACACCCATAGGCATTCCCCTGTAATGTGGTTCTGCGACCATAAGGGTTGTGTCTTTTGCGAGTATCTTTTCTAAGCAATTATTGATGCTTTGTACCTTATAATACAGCCATTTTTACTGTTTTCTAACTTAGTTACAGTACCTTTCTATGCTTATGTTACCTGCTTTGCTTCCCCTGCCTGTACTAGTTCTGTCCATCCTGAAGTAAAGAATCTTGAATAGTTTCCACATACTTTTGTTTCAATAGGTGCAATCTTCTGGTTTTGGTTGGTTTTTTTTTTTAAGGTTTAAAGCAGTCCATCATGGAGGATGACTATGGTGTTCAGAAAATTGCTGTGTTATGTTAAATGCGGGGGGGTTTGTCACTGTTATGAAGCAAATTAAAAATACCATAGACAGATACCATTAAAAGGTGTTTTTGTTGGGGATAGGGGCTGTTGTTTTTTTGATCATTTAACTACTTTGCAGGCTATGCTTGTTGAATATGATCACTGCTCTGTGTGTATGGGTGCATTGAGCTAGGTATTTTTATGTATTAGGAAATTAATATAGTCTTTGTTCTTGCAGTTTTTCTAAGGAGCGAGTAAGCATTCTTGCAGCAATGTTTTAGGGCACACAGAGTAAGTCTTTAGTTTTAAGTGTACGGCCTCTGTGTTTTTCTAGCAAGGTGAATTCAGTTCTGCTGACATAAATGAATCTAGTACCCTGGGGTGAAATAGAAAATACTGCTCTAAAGGGATTTGCTAAATATTAGCATTAACTTTAAGAATATATATGTATAATAATTGATCTTTTTAAATATTGTCAATTATAATAATTCAGACAGACCACATAACATGTGAAACCTTATTAGATACCCACACTATAGGAAGAACTTCGGCTTTCAGGATCCTTTAAGTATGTGGTCTCCATAACTGTAAATGAAATAACTGTCATGAATCATGGCAAGAACCAATACCAGGATTGCTAAGAAAGTACTTAAGCAGGCTACTTACACATTGCAGTATTTGCACTCACTGAGTTTGTCCAGTACGATAACCTTATGCCTGGATTTCTTGCCTAGCCTGAATTAACACCGCAGTAGTTGCTGGAGCAGTCCACTCAATGGAAATGGGATGAGGTACAGAAAGGTTGAGGATGAGTGCAGAAAGGTTGAGGATGAGAGCTGAGCTCCAGTACCTAGCATTTAAGCTCCTTGTCTCTGGCATAGAAGCCATACTGCTGGGTGCACCATAGGAAGACTGAGGAGTTAGAAAGAGCTAAATGTCCCAAATGAAATATTGAGCATGTTGGGCAGGAAGAGATGCTGAAGTACACGTTCACTTGTCAGTTCCTTTGCATAGGAGAAAAGTGAGGAAAATAAGCCTTAAATCAGACAGTGGTCTTCTAACTGTAGTTTGGAGGAATCTTCTGAAGATATTCATGTCTTATGTTAGTGGAATATTTGCTTAGGAGATGGAAGAGACAGTTCAGTGCTGTCATCAGCACGATGGCACTGTGACCCTCCACTCCTGCCAAAACTGTCCCATTGCACAGAGTGCCGGGCACAAGAAGCAAGAGAGAAAGCAAGTGAGGAGGAAAGAAAACACAGGGGTGTTATGAATCCTTGTGACTCTGCTTCTGTATTAAGCAATGACTGGTTACTATAAAATATACAAATGGTAGTCTCATATTTATAGCCACTTTGATAGGAGATGTAGATTTGAATCCTTTCAGGTAGAGGAAGATGTTGGACTTCAGTCTTCTACTGTGTCACAACTGCATTTTGTGTGGTTTTTAATGCTGGTGGTAAATGTTAGTAGTGCTTTAGACTGAGGCTCCAGAGGCATATAGACAAGAAATAATCTAGTTTTTTTGAAACTGTCTGGTCTTCAGTGCCACAATAGTTTTTCACCAAAACCTGAGTGGAAAGGGCAAACATAATGCCATCTGTAAAACAAGGGAAGGAGGCAGAATCTTCATTCTTCATTCTGAATTCATTCAGGAATTACAAGGTTGTCAGTTTAACTCATTTCTTTAGAATAGCATTGGAAAAAATAAATAAATTCTTTGTAAGCAACTAGAAGATTACAACAATGTGTAATAACTGTAATCAAGAAATCAGGATTAATCAAGAAAAAGATGTGTCATGAATTCAATTCTCTATTCTGAGAGCTTAACAGATCTGGTAGAAGAGAAGCCGTTGATATCTATATACATACACATTAGAAAATCTGTCAGAATGGACAGATACATCAAATAGGACTTTTCAGGAACCTGACTTCAGCCTAATTATTATTCTGTATTTTCATTAAATACTTTGAATGAAGGATAGAGACTGCTTATTCAGTCTTCAGGTGACAACAACATTAGAAAACATACAGGGATGTTTGGGAGGCAAGGTCCGAATTCTGTGAGTATAAAATCATTCTGGTCGTTCTGTTACTGAAACACTATGGGAAATATAAAATTAGCTTACCTGGGTTGCTATGTAGAAAGGACAGATTTAAACGTCTGTGTTTAGATAGGAATAATTAGCTGTACAAGCACAGGATGGGTAATGACTCCTTAGGCATCAGCAATACAAGAAGAAATGTGGGTTAATAGTTAATTTTAACTTGAACTTAGGTAAACAACGTCTTGTTAATGATGTCAAATTTCATCTGGAGTGTGTGACAGGGACATTGTGTTAAACAGCAGAAGGAATTATTTAGCCCTCCTTGAATTTCCTAAGGTCAAAAAGGATATGGACCAATTAAAGAGAGTTCAGAGAAAAATAACCAGAGTCCTCAGATGTCTGTTTAAAAAAAAAAGAAAAGAAAGACTAATAAGAAAAGGTTGAAGGAACTGGATTTTTTTTAATACAGAGAAGGTAAGACCAGGGTGTTATGATAACAGCTTTCAAATATACAAAAGGATGTTGCAAAGAGATAGAGAATACATTCATGGTCTTTCACAGGGAGATCAGTGAGAAACAGACTTGAATTGCAGCAAGAAAGATTTAGGTTATACATCAGAAAAAAACTTCTAACAATAAGGATGGTGAAGCTTTGAAACAGGCAGCCTAGAGAGAATGTGAGGTTTCCATTATTTGAGGTTTCAAGAACAAGTATCTGTACTTGGTATTGGGGCAATAGAGCAGGAGCATGGGGAGCTCTTTGACCTAGGGTAATAGATGCATGTGAATCTGAGACATCGAGTAACAGCTATTAGCTTTATGTTGGATTCTTAGAAACAATGTGTTTGTAATTGAATGTTTGTTGTGTGATACTGATATATGAAAAAACTAGGATGTAACGCAGTTAAATATGCACTGAACCTGAGAAAAGGAGCATAACTTATTCCCTTGCTCTCTCATTCTTCTGTGCAAAGGCATCCACCTGGACTTGTGCAAAGCATTTGACACTGTCCCACATGACATCCTTGTCTCTAAATTGGAAAGACATGGATTTGATGGATGGAGCACTTGGTGGATAAGCAATTGGCTCGATGGTCGCACGCAAAGAGTTGCGGTCAATGGCTCAATGTCCAAGTGGAGAGCAGTGATGAGTAGCGTTCCTCAGAGGTTGGTATTGGGACCAACGCTGTTTAACATCTTTGTTAGCGACATGGACAGTGGAATTGAGTGCACCCCCAGCAAGTTTGCCAATGACGCTAAGCTGTGTGGTGCAGTCAACATGCTGGAGGGAAGGGATGCCATCCAGAGGGACCTTGACAGGCTTGAGAGGTGGGCCCATGCGAACCTCATGAAGTTCAACAATGGATTGGGCCAATCCCAAGCACAAATACAGGCTGGGCAATGAGTGGATAGAGGGAAGCCCTGCGGAGAAAGACTTGGGGGTATCAGTGGATGAAAAAGTGAATATGAGCCAGAAATGTGTGCTCGTGGCCCAGAAAGCCCATCGCATTCTGGGCTGCATCAAAAGAAGTGCGACCAGCAGGTCGAGGTTGGTGATTCTCGCCCTCTACTCTGCTCTCATGAGATCCCACCTGGAGTATTGTGTTCAGCTCTGGGGCCCCCAACATAAGAAAGACACAGACCTGTTAGACCGAGTCCAGAGGAGGGCCATAAAGATGATCAGGGGGCTGGAGCACCTCCCCTGTGAGTGTAGGCTGAGATAGTTGGGGTTGTTCAGCCTAGAGAAGAGAAGGCTCTGGGGAGACCTTGTAGCAGCCTTCCAGTACCTAAAGGGGGCCTACAGGAAAGATGGGGAGGGACTATTTATCAGGGAGTATAGCGATAGGACAAGGGGTAATGGTTTTAAACTGAAAAAGGGCAGATTTATATTAGATATAAGGAAGTTCTTGACTGTGAGGGTGGTGAGGCACTGGAACAGGTTGCTCAGACATGTGGCTGCCCCATCCCTGGAAGTGTTCAAGGCCTGGTTGGATGGGGCTTTGAGCAACCTGGTCTAGTGGAAGGTGCCCCTGCCCATTGCAGGGAGGTTGGAACTAGATAATCTTTAAGGTCCCTTCCAACCCAAACCATTCTGTGATTCTGTGATGTCTACCTGTTAGTATTTCGAAGGTGAAGTAGAGAACAAATCTGAACTGCTTTTTTTACAGATTTTTTTCCTCCTAAAATGCTGGTTCAGCACTTGGCATCTCAGAGCACAACATTTCCACTGGAGAGCTGTAGTTCTGTCCTAACCCGGTCCTAATGGCACCACTGGGCCCAATGCTTCTCAGTCAGTGCTTGTTATTGACTTTGTTTTTGCAGAACCTGACAGAAAAGTCCTGCAAATTCCAGCCTTGTTATAGCCTTGTTTCTATGTCTCATAACTTCTTTAGCGTGCACTGAGCTTCTTTTTTTTTTCTCCCCCCCCCCCTCTTGCTTGTGTAACCCTGGTTGGGATCATATCAAATGGTGTTCTTAAACATCAGGTCCAAAGCCACCTCTCTGTTTGGTCCTGCTTTTGTTGGGAAAATAGATCTCTTCTGGTTTTCTTTTTAAACGGCAAAGGGCTTCACTTCAGGTCAGATTGTTTATCTGAAAGGCACTTCAGAGATAAAAATAAGAATGCTGTATTTATCTTGCAGGAACAGCAACGTCCAGCAAATAATGCAGCCATCTCCCTTGGCTCCTGTGCCTGAGACACAAACAAACCAGCTATAGAAAGCAGTTCATGTCGCTACAGACTCTCAATTTAAGCACTGCCTATTAAAGAACATCTACAGGACCATTTTTTTCTTGTTTTCCTCCCTCAGGAGATAAAAAGACTGGCTGTTTTTCAGTCACAAAAGTTCTCAGTCGCAACAGATGAAAGAGCTGTCATCTCTTTTCTCCTTAAGTGGAAAAAGGACATTCATCAGCTCTTGGAATTGGGTGCAAAAATCGATAGCTCCTGTGTTTAATCCATTCAAAGCGGTAGTTTCAGCATATTTGTAAAACAGCTTAATGCAGTGAATAAAAAAACCCAAATAATTGCAATAGGAAAACCTCACTAATTTTAGTATTAGCCAGAATATTCAGTATTAGCCTACTTAAATATTAGTATAGATCCAAAATATAAGGGTTTTTCTTCTAATCCGAAACAGACTTAATTTTAAAACCCAGAATGAATTTCTCACATTTCTTATCTTCTAAATACTTACCTCAAAATTCAATTTGTCACTAGCTTAGCTAGTGCTGTATGCATTGTAAGCTGTGACAGAATTGCTAGTACAACCTGGGCTGTTCAGAAGTGACTCAAAGGCAAGAAGGCGGCGGATGGGTGCTGCTTCACTGAGTTTCTGATTGTGAACTGATCCCTAGTATGTAGCTGAGCCTCTACTGCAATATCCTCTGGTGGTGACATTTCAAGTACTGGAATTAGTCTAGAATAAATACATTGAGTCTTTTGGCAAATATAAACTTTATTTGCTCAGGGAAGGTGAGAGCAGTAGTGGGAAATATTTTTTTCTTTATTTAATATCGGGTCTTCCACTGAAATTGGCCTGTGGTTTTTTTTCATAATGTGACAAACTTCGATTCTTTGATGATACTGTTCATTTGAGACTTTGTGACCATCTGTGGCTCTCTCTAGTATTTCTAAATTCCAGAATAAACTTTGCTTTTAAAGATAGGGCTTTTCATTATTATGCAAAATTCAGTTTAATCTCAGAATTAAGAGCTCCTGTTCACTGGATGAGGAAATCTGGAATTATGTTGTTCAGGCCTTTAACAGAACTATATTTCACATCTCACATATGATAAAGCACATGTAAAAACATAAAGTTGGAATGTATGTAATCTCAGAGACTGAGATCCAAGTTTTTCTCTGCACATAGAACTGAGATATGGGTGTTTGCTTCCCATACAGCAGATGAGTGCCCTACCCTCTGTATATTGGCCGGTCTGCCTCGATGAGGCTTTAACTTTGGGAAGATCTTGGGTAGTCAAATGTGTAATGAAAGGTTTCATGCCCAGCACTAGTGCAGGGTTACAGCTACTCTTCGTAGTGATCACAGAATGGTTGAGGTTGGACGGGACCTCCGGCAGTCATCTGGTCCAAGCCCCTGCTCAAGCTGGTTGCCCAGGACCACGTCCAGACTGTTTTTTAATATCTTTAAGGAGGGAGACTCCACAACCTCTCTGGGAAGCCTGTGCCAGTGCTCGGTCACCCTCACAGTTAGGAAGTGTTTTCTGATGTTCAGAGGGAACCTCCTGTTTGTTTGTGTCCATTGCCTCTGGTCCTGTCACTGGGCACCACTGAAAAGAGCCTGGCTCCATCTTCTTTGCACCCTCCATTCAGGTATTTATATACATTGATAAGATGCCCCCCCTGAGCCTTCCCTTCTGCAGGCTGAACAGTCCCATTTCTAGCATCACTCTTATACTGTATCATTCTGAACTTTACTATCATCGTGAAAACTCATTAATGTTTCTGTTTATATGTTAGTCAAATTACTTACTGACCTGAAAGCAGTTGTACCTGTAAAAATCCATTGAAAGCAGTTGGTTTAACATATTAGTAAATTCAGGGTTGAGTACTATGTGTTTGAATAAATATAATCGTAATATAATTCATGAAGTTGAATTTCTGGTGATGACAAACTTCTGAGCAATTCAGCTTGACTTTTTGATCCCAGATGGCATTTGGAGTGGAGGACCAGTAAAAAGTTGTGAAAATCTCTGAAAGAGAATATCTTCTGTTACAAAATTTTGAAGTCATATTTATAATGCAAATTTCACTAAATATGTGTACTTCACGATAAGCAGGAGTGTTCTTCCCCTGCTCAGACAGATTTATCCTATGCTACAGGGAAATCCCTTTATCTTATCACAGGTTTTCTTTGGTGGTAACAAAGTATTATCAATCACATTACAGTGACATCAGATTTTGTTTTCTTCTGGAGAATAAAATGCACTTGCAGTGGCAGATCTCATTCAATGTAATGTTTTCAGTGTGAAGCCTTGAGAGATTCTGTTTTCCTCTTAATGAGAAAGCTTGAATTCTTAGATCTCGTTATTGCTTAGGTTTAGAGGAAGTTATGTTAAAATTCAATTGTGTTAGTAAAAATGGTCAATTTGGTAAAGAATTTACTCTTGTATCTGTAAGATCTCTAAAATTGCACCTTTTCTGGTTCTGACTTTAAAGATTAAAGGTGACTTATGGTGGTGTTAGAAGTGGATTTCACGGAAAGCTTTGAAGAAAATCCTGCTCTACTATTCAAAAAAGACACAAAGCTGTAATTCTTTCTTTGATGAAGTCCACCACTGTGAGATTTGACACTTGAGTCCCAATTGTATTCTGTACATGCATGATGGATTTCTGATAAAAGTATGTGCTGCTCTCTCATCTGGCTTTGTGTGTGTTTACCTGTAGTTATTTTAGAGGACATATGACATCTCTATCCATTCTTGCTGTCAGTGTTCTCAGGGTATATAACAGAAGATCTTCTAAAAATTTTATCATATAAATTAAATTGTAGATAAAGAGGAGCTTGGTGGCTCATTACTACAGAAGAAATAAAATCTCTTTTTAATTGGCAATATTACTGAGAAATATGTATGCATAGTCTTTTTAGAATTTTATAAAGCTATCCTTAATGTAGTGTTTCCTCTCTTCTTTAATACTTTTTAATAAAGATGCGGAATTCAGTTTTGAGTACTTGATATGTGGCAGTTAAACATAAAAATTAACTAAATGTAGCTTGGTCAGATTGTTCGTAAGAACATTAAGGAAATTTTTCTGCAGACTGGATAAAAACTAATTAATGCTTTATCATGACTTTGCCTTATGTGAGCAATGTTACTGGTGGGAAGATACAGTCTCTTCAACCTGAATAATTTTTTACTGAGACTTCTGCATCCCATTCCTTTTAAAAAATGAATAAGTAAGTTAAAAAGACAGCATTCTGAGAGCAGTGTATCTTAAACGATCTTCTTGTGGCATGTACTCAACAAAAATGCCAGTGTGCAGTCTTGTGCTTATGTCTTATCTTAATGTTTTCTTCTGTCAGACATATTGGCAGGTATTTTGTTTCTTCTCTCTTAACAACTCTTTGCTGCTGGCCTAAGGTACACCTTCAATTAAAAGGAGTGTGTTGGAGAGAAGTCAAAAGGAGCTACAATTCCTTATGGGCATGACAGTATCACAGGTTGTATGACATCACATCTGCAAAGTATATGCAGGAATTTGGGTGCTATGTGGTTTGTTTTTTGGGGATCTGGGTGCATGATGACAGTATATTAACCTTTAGATCTTCAGCTGGGTTCAAGGCACATCATACTGAACATTGACCATCTTTACAGCTGTATTAGAAGAATGGAAAAAAAATTATTAATACACTGAAGGGACATTTTTGCACTTGGTACTTGATGTGTTTTCTGTTGGGCATTTGGTAAGGGGAGATTGCAGAGAGGTAAGGGAGAAGGCAGCTGGGAATTGCAGGAGGATTCAGCACCTAAGCATAGCCAAAAGATTTGTCAGAGAAATAAGAATGGATTAGGCAACTGGGCGGCTCTGAGGAAAGGTGCTAGAGATGTACCGTGTGTATGCTTTCAATGTTCAACACCAGCTGAGAATATGGTTGGGGATGCAGCACTTCTTTAGTCCTGGCAGGTTAACAATAAATCTTTCCAGTGTATTTTTCAAGTGGATTTTGTGTTATTGGGATCTCTAAGCGTCCACCCTCATTCACAGTCTCTCTCACAGCTGCAGTTATCCATCCTAATGATGTCTTCAAATCAATTCCTTTTTTGATTTGGCACCAGGGAAAGATTTGCATATCTTTGTTTTATTTGGCCTAGAAAGTAAGATAAGAGGGGCAACTAGATTGAATGCCTGCACATTTTTTTTAAACTGTAGAGGTAACCCTCTCAAATGAGTAAAAATCACTAGTAACCACCAGTGCTATTCAATGGACTTGGGAGTTAGATGACAGTTTTCCGTTACCTGTGGTTCACCTTGTACCTCATGAGTTCATGCAGAGGTGGAATCTTTTGCAGAATAATAAAAAAGTCCAGATTGTCACAAATTAGGTGACTGTTTTGCTGCTAGAAAGCTGCATATTTTGGGGTATTTATTTTTATATATATATGTATTTAAACATTTTCAAGTAGTGCAATCTCATTAGTTTATCAAAAGAAATACCAAGACATGACATGACTATGATTTATGGGTATGGTAACAGGAGACAGTGTTCAAGAAACACTAAGACAGACAATTTAAACTTCATACTGCATGCAAATTTTAATGGGTTATGACTTTCACCTCTTGAGGTTCCCAGCTTGAAACTATTGACTTACTCTATATTATAAATATAATGTAGGCAAATACTAGTTGAACTTGAGAATAGTAAGTGGTATTGCATAAGCTTTACTGCACTCATTTCAGGCTAGTTCTGATGATCCCTTCCCCTAGAAACCTGTGAATCAATGATTCTCAAGTAATAAAAAAGCTGTGGCAAAACTAAGCTAACATTGACCTCTCAAATTCTTATTCAGAATAAATTGGCAAAGTTAGGCCAAATATTGAAACTAAGCTTCATTTGCAGAATGAAAGCCTTTCTTCAGTAGATCTGGAAAAATAAGGGACTTGAAGGTCATAAGCTTTTCATGAGAACTTGGCAGTTACATCTGGCTTGTTCTACATTCCTACATCCCAACCAGTTGGCACATCACATTTGTTACAGTAAGTGGAGCCGTCTGTGTCACTGTTAGCAGACTCTATCCCAAACTTTGTGTCCAGTTCTTTAGAACTGACTGAAGATTTTGTTTTCAATTTTAAATTTTCCCAGTCTAATGGTGAGCTATCTCTTACTCTTCATTTGTTTTCTATCAGGCTTGACCAACTCTGACTGAAATTGATGGTTGCAAATTTGTCCAAATTACCTCATTTAGAAATTATATTCTTCTGAATCTTCTCCGAGCTAATAATAATGTTAAGTCTTGCTCCTGTAATAGCATGGCTGTCACTCTCATCACTAGATGTTGGACCTGATCTCTTCCTCAGGGTTTAACTTTTTTTTTTCCTTATTCATGCAGATGTTATCAGCTTTGCAAGGGTAATATTGCTTGAGTGGCAGCTGCTAGAATAGTCCTGTCAATCCATCAAGTTTTAATCACTTTCTGCCATTCATTAGGGTTTCTTCTTATTGATCACCCTAAAAAGGCATATTTCTCCTGCAAACTATTGTAATAATGTTGTGATTTATTACTTGCCTGCTAATTTGTAAATGGTATTGAATACCAGTCTTTCCTGTCATCCTCATCCACTGCTTATCAACCATTGGGAGGATTTTTTGGATTTGTAAAGGTTAAGGAAAGTAATATTAAATGAATGGTAAGAGCAGAATATCCCAGGAGATAACAGACATAGAGGAAATTTCATAAGAAAATGCTTGTGTCTAACAGAAAAAGCTATCCAAGAAATGAAATAAACTGACGATTGTTCAATAAAGACACCAAGAGGAGAGGAGGGTTCACCACCATTCTCATGCTGTGTATTAAAAAACCTAGTGAAGTGTGTCAGAGCTATCTCTTCTTTTTTGCAGGAAAATAGCTTTTGACCACTAGAATTCACCAAGTTACCAGGTCAAACACAGACCTGTTTGGGGTAGAGGGAGTTACTTATGATCAGTGAAGAATATGAGACCTGAAACAGTTTGTGAGGAAGCTGTAACTGCTGCTGCTGCTCTGTTGCTTTTTAAGGGAAATGCACAGATTAGTAAGTCTTAGGCCTGAAGGTCTGTTGAACTTTTTTGTGTAATACAGATCACAGAATGTCACCAGTGTGATGAGCTGAAGAGCTTGTCTGGAGTCTGTAGGCAAAGCAGTTTGTTTACAAGATGCCTTGAGTATTATTAAAATATTAGATTATTAAGTCAGAAAAGTCTGACTAAAATATTCTGATTTATGAGGTGTATAATACCTGAAATGCAGAAGTACTTTAGATAATATACGTAAGGGTTATAATGTGTCTGCTATAGCATGAGACAATAACAGTAATAATAGCTATTCTTCAGTAAGAGACATTTCCTGCTTATTGCAGACATTTATTTAGGTTTTAAGATAATTTATTTTTATGTTGAAATATAATTTTATTATAGAGGTTTCTGTAACTCAGAACATCTATAATTTCAATAGAAAAAAATCCCAAACAGTAATAACCAAACAAGAACGTTCTCATAAAAGTGATTTCCTGGTACTGCTATGCTGTCGTATCTGGAAATTGTCTATTTTGGGACAAAATCCAACACCAAGCTATACATCTGTACAAAGGCATTTACTTTTGTGTTTTGTTTGTTTGCTTTTTAAATTCATACTGAATCACTGCTGCTCCCTCTCAGACCCTGACAACTTCTTGGTTTTTCTTTTTTCCTCTCACCCTTTGCAGACCGCAGTATTGACTCCCATTTAGAGCAAAGGGATGCAGTCTGTGATTTCATCCATAAGCTTTCTTTCCAACTGCTTGTGATTCTCAACAAGGCTGAGGGGTCTGTTGCTACCTAATTGCAGTTGGTTTTGGAAATGAGTTCCATCATTTTTACAGAGCAGTAGAACTCAGAATTCCTTCATGTCGTGGATTTTCTTGGTAAATTAAGGCAAACAGATGAATTGTGAAGGTGTGTTGCTGTGTACTTGTCAGTGAGATAGTCTAAAATGCAATTCAGAAATGCTCCCTTTGCGACTCTGTTGTGCTTCAAGGGGAAATATTTGTACAGGAAACACTCTAAATCAGTTTGCTAAAGTATGTCATCCATGATCCCTAAATTCCTAGTTCTCAGCTGGGCGCAGGGTACTTTTCGTCATGAATGACTTGGGAGGTTTATAATAATCTGTCATCATCTCCCTTTCCTCCCCACCTGCCCTGTCTGACCCTTTTCTCCTCCTAATCAGTGACTGAGATGTTTTTATTTCCTTGAATTTTGTCATCATGGTGACTCCTCTGGAGATAGTGCCGAGTTCAGGTAATCCGTTTCAACTCAGAGCTCCAGACAAGTGCAGAGGAAGACAGCAGGGAGTGACAGAAAATGGCATTTGGAGGAATAGAGGATAAGCAATACATTTTTAAAACGCAAGTGGACAAGAAGTGGGGACACACAGGGAAAGAAATAGCAGCAAAAATATTTCCAGAAATAGGACAGCTTTTCAAGTCATGGATTGGAAACGATGGGTCATATTATGATGTCCTAAATGATTGCTGCACCTTTTAAAGAGACATTGCACACATGGCTTCAAAAAAGGCACTGTAGTGTTAACTGACTAAATTCTTTATTAGATTGATTTCTCTTTGATAAGCATCTATATCCATTACTACAATAATATTTGTGTTTCTCTGGTAAGCTCATAAATTTGTTACATCAAAACTGCAAACTAGAAGGATATTTACTTGTACTCAGCTTTTTAGTACACCATAGTTTGCACTAATTGGAATTATCACAGTGATTTCTAAGTTCAGAATGTAAAGTTGAAGAAATACGGTGATTTAGCAAGCTGGCACTCCTGACTTCTCAGGATTGCACTTGCATCTTCTTGCAGTTTACAGCGCACATAACTTATAAAATTGAAATCCCAGGAATGTGCTCAGCCCCGCAGTAGGATGGTGTTTGAAGGTGAGCTCAGCTGACATGCCACCTCCAATTTTCTGCAAGACCTGAGATTTTTTTACACAGGTCTTTTTTTTTCTTTTTTTCTTTTTTTTTTTTTTTTTCAGATAGATTGAATGAATCACAAGGAAAAGTTGTCTAAGGTCAACCAGTAAAGTTCATGGTTCAGTGCCTAATTTTCCCTAGGCTTTTTATCCTCTGATTTAAGTACCTGATTGCATGGTCTCATTAAAAATGAACCGTAAGCAAGAACATACAGAAATCCTGTCAAAAACAACTGGTACAATTTGGAAAGTTATGCTAGCCAAATGGTAAGTTTTAATATTAAATAGAGATGCAGTGGCTTTCCAACACTTTCATTTCAGGAGGATGTTATGGGTATCTCATTTCAGGAGATCTTACAGGTAAGGATGAGGGGGAAGGCCAACAAGGCAGATATTGTGCTGGGAGTCTGTTATAGACCACCCAACCAGGTTGAAGAGACGGATGAAACATTCTACAAGGGGCTGGCATTAGTCTCACAGTTGTGTGCCCTTGTTCTCGTGGGGGACTTCAACTTCCCAGATGTCTGCTGGAAATACAACATGGCAGAGAGCAGGCAGTCTAGAAGGTTCCTGGAGTGTGTGGAAGATAACTTCCTGACACAGCTGGTAGGTGAGCCTACCAGGGGAGGAGCCTCACTAGACCTCCTGTTTACAAAGAGGGAAGGACTGGTGGGAGGTATGACGGTTGGAGGCTGTCTCGGGCTTAGCAACCATGAAATGAGAGAATTCTCAGTTCTTGGTGAGGCAAGGAAGGTGGTCAGTAAAACCACCTCTATGGACTTCCAGAGGGCAGACTTTGGCCTTTTCAGGACACTGGTTGAGAGGGTCCCTTGGGAGGCAGTCCTGAAGGGCAAAGGGATCCAGGAAGGCTGGACGTTCTTCAAGAAGGAAATCTTAAAGGCTCAGGACCAGGCTATTCCCATGCACCACAAGACAAACCACCAGAAAATATGACTGGCCTGGCTGAACTAGCTTTTGCTAGGACTCAAGAAAAAAAGGATAGTTTACTGTCTTTGGAAGAAATGGCAGGCAACTCAGGAGGAGTACAGGGATCTTGTTAGGTCATGCAGAGGAGAAATTAGAAAGGCAAAAGCTTAGCTAGAACTCAGTCTGGCCACGGTCATAAGAGACAACAAAAAATGTTTTTACAAATATGTTAACAATAAAAAGAAAGCCAAGGAGAATATCTATCCCTTACTGGATACAGAGGGGAACATTGCCACTAGAGATGAGGAAAAGGCTGAGGTACTTAATGCCTTCTTTGCCTCAGTCTTTAATAGTGAGACCCATTATCCTCAGGGTACTCTGCCGCCTGAGCTGAAAGGCAAGGACAGAGAGCAGAATATAAGCCACTCTCCATCATTTATCAGCAATCCTGGTCAACAGGGGAGGTCCCAGATGACTGGAGGTTTGCCAATGTGATGCCCATCTACAAGGGTTGGAGGGAGTAGTTTAATACCTAAACACAGTGGATATATCTAATTGCTTCTAACTACAAAAAACTCAACTATGACAGCCATTGATTGCCTTCGTACTCAAGCCTTCAGGAAAGCATAAAAATAATTAAATATAAAGGATATCTTGGTGGTCGGACTAATTGAGGTGGTAGGACTGCTTTGATACCTTCTCTGTAGTAACTGTTCTTAAGCATGAACAGTGTCTGTGCTGGACAAGGCAAAAAAACATGCAAAGCTTTGGTCTGAACCAGGCAGCCATTGAACAGAGGCGACTTCAAAAAGCCTAGAGAGGGATTAATTGTTGCCGCTTTGCTTCTCATGAGTAAATAATCCAGATTATCAGATAGTAAATTCTGCTAATATGCAAATGAATCATGTTCTTACCAGTTTCTTCTTTTGAGTTGTCAGAATAATCCCATGGTTTTGGGTGTTTTATGTATTTGTGAAGTAATGAAGGCAATAGCATATATTTCCCTTCAGTTTCATCTTGGGACAGAGAGCAACTTTAACTCTTTTTGGGGGCTGCTGTTTTCATTTTACTGGGAAGGACAAAAAGGCCGGGTGAAGGACTGATGCCACCACTGTTAAGGTCAATAGCAAATAGCCTGCTCAAAGAAACTGTTATCACTACAGGTCTTCCTATTGACCTCTGTGAATTTTGGACCAAGCCCATGAAAATGGGAGCAGGTCCCTAGCAGAAGAAAAGCAAAAAGAGCAGAACAGCAATTTTCATCTGGACTTAAACAAGTTTGGAATAAGGACCTTGAAGTCTTGAATCCCCTAAAGGGACTGTGAGGCATCCTCACCTTCATTTCCTCAAAGCATATCATATCACTCAGCAGGTCTGCAGATGACCTGGGAGAGGACTTGTAGCATTGCTGAGCATCATCACAGTTGTTTTTTGAATATCCAGCTCCAGGAACAGAGCCCACAAGACCATCTTCCAGCACCTGCTCTTTATAAGCACAAGGAGACTGTCAAGTGTTCAAGCCTGTAAACTGCAGGATTGTCTAAGGCAGCTAAAAACTGTAGCCAGTTGCCTGGGCCTGCAGGAGGTAATGCAAACGTGTCTCAGCAGCAACTGCAGGCTGTCAGCTGTATCATGAAAAAGCGAGAGAAGAGAGTGAGATCCCAGAAAGGACATGGTTTGGGAGACGAGAGAGAAAGAGATCTGCACCCCTCTGTGGCTTGAATAACTATGATCCCTTGTCCCTCAAACCCAGTTCCTCCCAGTTGGGCAGATCTCAGTACTCTTCCTGCATCTTGCCATCAGTCTTTCCCACAGAAGGCCCACCAGCCCCTGTAGCCCTTGGAATGCTGATGACTGCTTCTGCCCGTTCTGTGGTTCTTAACCCACTGTGTTGCCGCTGCAAAACTGAGTTGTGCTAACAATACTGAAGCCTGGAATCACCTGTGAGTCATTTGACAGGAAAAGGTGAACAAGGACAGGGTGCAAAAATGTGTGGCCCGACTGGAGTGTTTCTGGGGTAGGCATTCATTGTTCCACATTTTAGGAATTTAATACATAATTAAATTATCGCTGTTTTCTTAATTTGTTGGGATGGAAAGAAAGAGGATTCTGCTATTTGTGCAATGGCCTCATAACCGCACACCCTCCCCATGAGCAGGCAGCGGGCTCCGTTGCATCCCCTGTCTTGGCAGAGCAGCCCTACCTCCCTGCAAAAGCTGGGCCTGCTGGCCTGAGAGAGGGCAGTGACAAATCAGGCTGCAGCTTCTGTCTGACTGTGCTTTATGCATTTTATATTTTCACTCTTCAATGACAAATGAGTAAGTAGTTTTCAGGTGAAGGTCTAAAAGCCAGGTCTCATATTTCCTGGGCAGGGGCCCCAGCCCCCACACACTATTAGGAAAATGTAAGCACCACTGGTGTCTTCTTCTCTTTGTTTTCCTCCTTCTTGAGCTTGGTGATGTCCATGCTCATGGGCATGCACTAAGTGCATCTCCCAGATTAGTAGACACAAATTTTAGGCCCATGGGTGCCTGAATTTATGAATCTGAGATGGAGTTGGCATGTGTTTACATACACAGCTGAGGAAAGATAGCAAATGCATAACAGCAAACTCAAAGCACCCCAGTAATTTGTCTGGGGAAAACAGAAGTTCTCAGGGATCGTTAGGTATGGAAGGTGTTAATGGTGAAAATTATTTTGTAGCTCTCACATTGGACTCTGCCTAAATTTTGCCTGATTTGAATTTTGGATGACTGAGTGCTTTTTTTAGAAAAAATTACAAAGTATGTCTTGGGGAAAATTGAGGCACACATAAATAGTACACTTACATTGCTATAGAATGTTTTATGTTAGAAATTAGTTCTCAAATCTACAGATGGATTTTTTTTTTTTACCTTCCTTTTCATTAAAAGAGTATTAGGACCCAATAGGAGCTAATGATGTAAAGAAGTAATAGGCACTGAATTTTGCAAATTAGTGAATGTACAAATTCAATTTTTTTCAAGAAAGAAAAGATAATGCAACTCAAAATGTATTTTAGTTCTTTATTTGACAAATGTAGATTAATATTGAATTAAAGGCTTCCTAGAATACTAATAAATATTTTTTGATAAATTTCAGTAAGGCTTGAGATTCTTACGGTAATGTACAGTAAATAGCAAATCTCATTATGTCAGTCTTTAGAAATCCTTTCTGAGAAGGAGGTAGATGGTGATTATAATGCAAATTATGGAATGCAAACTAAATATTAGCTAGTAAGGTGCTATTCTGTTTAGATATTATGGTTCTTATTTTCTCTGATAGATAAAACCTACTGCATTCATTTTAAAAATAAATAGCATTATGGAGTTTCCATGCCTATTGTACATTAGGTTAAAGAACTAATTCTTTTTTTTTTTTTT
>VYZV01005073.1:66796-99560 GCA_013401275.1 Pandion haliaetus | reverse complement strand
TTTTTTGTCAGGGTAACTGAATTGAATATTTAATTTGCTATCAGACCTGATTAAGAATCTTTTTTTGCACCGAGATGTTCAAAGTGGAATGAAGGCGAGGCAGTTTAGCTCTGGGTTTCTTTTGGGAATTATTCACGCTCCAGACTACTTTGCCCATAGTGCAGGGGAGGTTTAAACATTACTATTCTTCATTACAACTAAATAAATGTAAATGCATTGTGGTAAGAGGAGTCTGATTGAGGTGTCTGGGTTATATGGTGTGTTGGGGACTACAATACTTAGGAATTAACTCCCAGGAAGCACTGTGCCACTGTGGAAAAAGATAGCTTAATGTTGAACATTAGACCAAGGATTGGAGTCTAGTCTATAGCTAGATTAAGTACTTTTGTATGAGGAATGTTGATACGCTTGGTTGTTTTCATCAAAAGTCTTAAAGCAAAACATTTATTACCTTAATTTCTAGCCTGTGAAAATACTAGGAAATAAGTAGATGAAGTCTAAGTGGCATATATGGAAATCAGTCTGTTGCAGAATAAATATAGGTACTGGAATCTCCCACAAAACAGATATTCTGGATTTCTTTCTTTTCAAGTGTTAATGATTTGTGTCTAGATGAGTTTTCATGCAAGCCATGTTCAAGGTATTGCTCTTAAGTTTCAAGACCTAAGTCACTGAGAACCTTTTCCTGCAGACTTTGTTTATCACACTGCCTACCTCCTCTGAGAGAATTAGCAGAAGTTGTTAGATTAAAAAAAAAAAAAAAAAAAGGAGCTGTTGTGAGTGTAATTCCTGTGAGAAGTCAGCAGGAGCTGCTCTTGGTGTGATGCACACAGGATGGTCATTCATAGGTCTATTGCTAACTTTCTGGAAGACTGTAGCTGACAGAAAACAATCCAGAAAAGTGTATTTTTATACTGTTTTTATTATTACAGTACCCATACAAATACATGGACAGCCCAATACAGTTCATATATTGTTGTATATTATACAAGTCTGCTTTATATATTGGGAACTGCTTGGACTCTGATAAACTCAAGTAGAAGTATGGGATGGTAAGGGCTGTGACAGGCCACTGGAGAAACTGTATGATGTAAATAGGTATTTGTTTCTTCAACAGTTGTGTGACAAGAAGGGAGTTGTAACTTGGCCTGTCTTCTCATTAGCAAATGAGAGAATCCTGAAGGAAGCCACAGCTGTCTGCTTTTCCTTCAGCAGGGCCGTGTAGAGGAGAAAATCTAGGCTCTAGCAAAGCCAGGGAATAAAGTCAGGACTGGTGCTGGGAGCGAGACACGTGGGACTTTTCCAGGTATTAAAAGGGTAGACAGACTCTGGGAATGAATATGTTGCCTTTGTGACTGTTCAGGAAGCAGTGAAGATCCCAAGTGTCTGGTAACATTGCAGGGGTTCACATGTTTAGACAAGATGATTTCTTCAGCATTCATTTTCTGCATTTGCTTCAATGGTGGGGTGTTGCTCCTGAGCAATGTCCTTGAGCGGTGGAAGAAGAGCAGCAGCAAGGTGAGCTCCTGCTCCTTGCATTCTGAATTGAGGCATGATATCAACTTGAAATGATCTCTGTTGTGCCCTCACATAGTTCATAAAGTGCATTAAATAACAGACTAATTCCACGTATGCTTTCATACTGGAGAGTTCATTTTGACTTTTTAAAATTCTACTTCTTGATTCACTCTGCATGTGTGGTTTTGTTTTGGTTTTTTGTTGCTGATGATTTAATGCTGTGGTGTTGCTGTGTGTGCTTTGATAGTCTTGTACTCTGGTGCTCTCTGGAAATGATCAGTCTCACCAGTTCCTTCAAATGATCTTTTAACAGTGGTCTGTAGTAGTTATTCTGTAATGTACAGTCTTATGTTTTAGACAAACTCTATGTTCATTGTAAAGATATTTTTTTTTCTGCAACAGATGAGTTGCTTATTGGAGATGTAATTGCACTATGTTTGTGGTTACATCTGGTGTTTGCTTCTTGAATTTTTTTAATTAAAAGTGATGAAATGAATAAATTTGATCTCTGCTTGTCCCCAACTTGTCTACTTATCCAGCCTCTCAGATAGAAGTTGTTTATTTAGGCTGGAGATCCACAGGACCTTGGCGGAAATCACTAAACTGCTATGGTGGATGTGAATCATTCACTTAGAGAAAGGAAGAAACTGCATAATCAATTATTGATCTCTCCTGCTCTGTGCTTCCTCTTCTGATTAAATCTTCCAAAATATTGATACAGACTTATAGCAAGAAAAAGGTATCAGATGGGGGTGAATGTGCCTGACCTTGCTGTGGGATGAAGGCAGTTGAATAGCAGTGAAACAGGGAGAGTGCAAGAGGAGAGGTGAAGTCGTCTGGCAGTATATGACTGTCATTTTATAGCTGCTGAGAGAGAAACTTTCAGAAAAGCTGGTGCTGGATGTGCCTTCAGGCACCATTTCAGTAAGAACCCCATTCAGAACAGGTCCAAGATACGTGAAGCAAGTCACTGCCAAGCATTGGCCCAGAATTAAGCTCCTCTGTAGTCCATGATTGCTTTCCTGTCTGGTCTAAAGGACTGAATCTGGCAGTGTTCTGGGATATGCTGGGGAAAAAAATTAGGTTGACCAAGTTTATTAAAAAGGCTGAGCGTTCATGTCACAGCTGCTTGAAAGGATGGAGAGGAATTTTAGCAGGGGCTAGCTACCTTCCTGTTGGAATGATTGTTTAATGAGCTTTGATTGCTGTACTAAGGGATGTCATACCATGAGAGAAACGTGGGATCCTTATTGTGTTTCTTTGTGGGCCCAGAGCCATGGTCTCTAGGAGTTTGATGGTTAAATCCAGCTCTAGAGTTTTGTAGGCGCACCTTTAGCAGGTACGGGGGAAGTAAACAGCCTTAACTCATTTGAAGTTGTCACCTTCTGGACAGGAAGGAATAAATAAAATAAAGCAAGCCCCACACATACCACGTGGCAGAGACCAATCCACCTCAAACCAAAATCAATGTTATGCTTCCTGTTATTGTGCTAGACAGAGGATTGAAAACTTGCTTTTTCAATTGATTTGTTTTCTACTGCAAAACTAATTATGTCCAATGCAGTTCTTCTCTACTTGCCTCCAGAGGGGAAACTATATTGGCAGCAGTGGCTCCTGTCCTTTGCTCAGGCAGCTGCGTCAATATCCCTGTTGCTTCATTGTTTGTTGAAGGGTGAAAGATCCCAAACTTCAGCAAAGTCCTTCATGCATTCATTCTTTCAAAATGCCCTTTTCAGCCTTGCCAGCCCCCAGACACATGCTGTTGATCAAAGCCACCCACAGTGGTGCCCTCACAGGCAGAATGAACACATGGATGCACATCAGGAGGAATCTGTCCCTAGGAGTGGTGGATGGTAATGCATTTTGTGTTTGCCAGGGATTTTCAGAGATGCCAAATGAAGGACCTGAATTTCTGCGGGGTTTTGAAACTGAAATGTAGTGAGATATCAGAGGACTTTTATTTTTTTTTTAATACTTTGAAAAAGTGAGAGGCTGGGAGAAAACCCTCCCTTCTTTTAGTAATTTTTAAGCCTAAAATGTTGCTTTCCTGAAGATTTTTGGTAGACATACAGAGAAACATTCTGTTCCTGGGATTCCTGTCTGGATTACTATTGTGCACCTCTTCTAATGCCAGTGATGACTGCAGAGTGGATTTCATGGTCCGTATCACCCTTGGAGATATGGTGGCACAGTCCAATTTGGGGTTTACTGAGCCACAGGCTTCACATGTAGTTCTTCCTCTCAAGGTGTTAAAATTGTAGAGTCCTATGTGTTTCACTCAGGATGGCAGCAGACTGTCATGCCTATGCTGGACTCTCCTAAATTCTACAGACACACCAGATAATGCAGTAGTAGATCAGTTTGGCTGAGAGAGCGCTTTCCACAGGAGCAAAATTTGTTTCTAACTGAATGTAAGGGCTGGGAGGTGGACTTTTCAGAATAATGGTTTCCCCAGATGGTAAGAGCTGCATTGGACAGTAAAAGCTTCTGTTGACATCGCCTTGCTAAAGAGCAGGTCTCAAGGCACCACAACGGCTAGGCAATCTCGTCCTCTGCAGCAAGAGCCCCAGCTGCCGCAGAGCTCTGGTGCAGCACACAGGGAATTCCACTGCAGCTTCCCTGTATATGAAAAAGCAGAAGGGTTTTAATAAATGAAATGTGAACTTCCGTAACACAATCACTACATTTGATGCTCTCTAATACATGTTTTGTTGTTATTTTCCATTTGTTTCACACTGTTCTCTGCTTTCAGTTTTCCCAAGATGCTAGGGATGTTTGTGTTCTTGACATGTAATGGTAGATGCCAGTGGCAACTGGGAGGCCTTTGGACATGCCAGGATGGTGATCTGTATGGTGAGTGCTCCTTGTTAGCTGGGACACCCTCTGTAGTATAGGAGGAATTGACATGCGAGGGAGGAAATAAATAGGCACAACACACTTCACATCCTGGAAGCAGTAAAGGAACTGGGGATTTTCTGAGAGGTGAAATATTCATGAACTAGGCCTCTCTGAGGATTCTGGCATTTTTAAAGCCCTGAACACTTCCTCTGAGATGCTCAGTACCTCAAATACCTGAACTTAGATATAATTCAGCATCAAATTAGGGACAAGGTTGTTTTCACGCTTTGCTGATGTGCATGACTGGGTGCTTAGAGTAGAGGTGAACAATTCAAGCATAGGTGGGCAATGAAAGACTTCAACTTACCTGTCCTCCCTCAGCACCACTCCTCTTCCTGCCCCGCTGTATGCAGCCTTCGGCTATGTGCCATCTCTTGCTGTATCTCCTAACTTCAGGCCCTGATTTTCTGTCATGTCCTTGGCTTTTGGCAGTGCTTTATTTCTGTTGGCTGCATGTTGTATTGGCCTAGCTTATGTGTTTTTCTGGCTCATCAGTTAATATATTAAAGCCATATTTTAATTTGAATGTATTAAGCTATTTCTCTAGCTGTATAACTTAAGGATAAGGTGGCAAGCAAAGCACTGTCTTTCTCTGTTGTGTTTTAATACAACATTATTTGGAGTTACAGTTTTAGTTCAGAGATTCAGTAATCATTCTCTTGGCTAGATGCTAGACTGCATGGTGAGGTCCCTTCGAACCTGAATGATCCTATGATAATAGTTAGTGCCCCAGGTATTCTGTGTTTCTGTGGCCATGGAATTTTCTTGAGAATTGTGAATCTGAAGAAATTACTAGGCTGTGAATTGTGACATGGTATTACCTTTATGAGTTTACTGACAGTTGGAAAAAAGATGTTCTGGAGTTGTAATCTATCCCATTGATCTCAAGGGACTGATAAATCAGGAGGTGGAGGCAGACATCTGTGCTGCTAGTCATTTTTGCAGGATTAACGGGGCAAAATTAATACCCCCAAGTTCCAAACACATTAGTGGGTGCCAAAAATTGCAACTCTTTAGACTAGCTGTCAAACCCTCTAACTCTTCCTTGATATCTTTGATGCAATTACTCATGTTCAATACAAAAATCTTTGCTGTATCAAAAGTGGGACAAGTAGGAGGAGCATAGAATAAAATAGATTTAGTATAAAATGAACAACACAGGGATTGCACTACTGATGGCATGAATAGGTTTGGTGCTTAAATCATTAGAACATTAGATGTAAAGAGTTGAAAGTTTTAGGTAAGTGGAACTTCTTGCAAAACAACCATACAACTGCAAGGTTTAAACACTCAACTAATCCAGCGTTCTTAAGACTATAAAAGAGCTTGGTGCTGGTCATGCATTAGCATGTCCAAGTTATCATGTAGGTCACCTGTAAAGAAACTTGGCTTTTGTACATCTTTGTGCCAAAAAAGTACTGTAGATGAGATGCTTCTCATTTTCAGTAACAATGTATGTGGACAAGTTTCAAAACGTGTGCTTTTCTAAGTTAATGAGGTCGTTTTTAAGGTGGAACAGTTTACTTGGAAGGGAGAGCATCACCTTATGACACCAAGAGTAATGTTGCTGTGGTACTTGATTCAGAGAAGGAAAGGAGTAGATTTACATGGTTTTATCCTCTAACACGATTTGTAGAGCTGGGTTTTTTCTTTCATTTGCTTTTCCTTTTAAGACCTAACAGGGGAACTGATTTTTTCAAGTGATACGAATTCAACAAATCAGCTTTCATTGATTTGAAAAGCTCATTTTCCAATTTCATCTCACATTTCACTTTTTTAATAGATTCACTTCAGAGAGAGATTGCTATGAAGTCTTAGCAGATTTTAAAACTGTCAATTAGACTATCAGTCCTTTAAAACTGAAACGTGGTTTTCTTTTACAGACTTCTTATCCCTTAGTTCATCTTTCAGAGGCTGTAAGGAAGAAGAGGGATTTTATAAGCTTTCTTCTAAATAGCATGCAGGGACCCTCCTCTTTAGGCTTGTACAGCTTTAAGCATTTGTATGCTCACATCCGATTTGTGGGTAGACTCTTGCAAAAGAAACTCCATCCTAGCGCACAGGACCTTCAACCAGACCTACCCACTTTTCTTATCCTTAGCTATCAGACTGGATATTCAGTCAGACTAAAATAAGTTATAGCTGCCTGGACAGAGCATAGATCAGGATAGCATCAATCCTACTAGCGCAAATTTCTTCTGACACATTTTAGCACAAGCAGAGGCTTTGGCAAGGATCAGTTGTTCAAATACAGTGTTAAATAATCCATATAAGAGGGCATGAGTGCTGCCAGAGAACTGGATGGAGGCTATTCCTACTTTTATAGAAAACAGAGACAGTTTTAATGAATAGAAGAATATGAACAATAAGCCATAGTTTTTTGTTTTGTTTTTTTTTTTTTGCTAAAGTGCAAACTTTTACAAAAATCAGAAGAACAGACATGTTTGTTAGTGAGGGCATTTTATTACTATTGCCTTAGGCATTTATCTCCATAACAGATTAGCTTTTACCACTGTTTTATTGTTCTATTTACATAACTGTGACTTAGCTGAGCCTTGAAAGCTGGATTTCACCTGTCTTTCAAGAAAAATGTCATTTTGTGCTGACTTGTTTGCTTAAAAACCTTTGATTTTTTTTCAAATGCATATTTATATTTTAATGACAAAACCAGCAGCTTCAAACCAAACCTAAAGCTGACTCAGAGAATAAAACCAAGAATCCTCTTCCCTGCTCGTGACATGGATTAGTGTAATTTAGCCAAAGATCTGTCAATCTTGTTCAGTGTGAATATGATCCCACTGGAGGGATTTCAACTACTGCAACATTCAGCAAGATCGTTACACTAGGACAGACCATGATCTGGCAGTATCAGGTGTCAAACTAATCCTGAAATTGTTAACAGGATTTGAAACTTATTTGTGCCTGGTTAAGACTGGCAGGTGTGGATGAACCGAACTCAAGCAGTGCACAGTGGATTGAATGTAATCCTGGATACTGCTATTGGCTTTTGCTGATACTGCTGTAAGGCCTTTGACACTGTCTCTCACGGCATACTCCTTGAGAAGCTGGCGGCACATGGCTTAGACAAGTGTACTCTTTGCTGAGTAAAAAACTGGCTGGATGACGAGCCTGGAGGGTTGTGGTGAATGGAGTTAAATCCAGCTGGCGGCAGGTCACAAGTGGTGTTCCCCAGGGCTCAGTACTGGGGCCGGTTCTCTTTAATATCTTTATCAATGATCTGGACGAGGGGATCGAGTGTGCCCTCAGTAAGTTTGCGGATGACACCAAGTTGGGAGGGAGTGTTGATCTGCTCAAGGGAAGGAAGGCTCTGCAGAGGGACCTGAACAGGCTGGAGCATTGGGCCGAGGCCAATTGTACAAGGTTGCAAAAGGCCAAGTACCAGGTTCTGTACCTTGGTCACAACAACCCCATGCAACGCTACAGGCTTAGGGAAGAGTGGCTGGAAAGCTGCCTGGTGGAAATGGACCTGGGGGTGCTGGTTGACTGTTGGCTAAATATGAGCCGGTAGTGTGCCCAGGCAGCCAAGAAGGCCAGCGGCATCCTGGCCTGTATCAGAAAGAGTGTGGCCAGCAGGAGCAGGGAAGCGATCGTCGCCCTGTACTCGGCACCGGTGAGGCCACACCTTGAGTACTGTGTTCAGTTTTGGTCCCCTCGCTACAGGAAAGACATTGAGGGGCTAGAGCGTGTCCAGAGAAGGGCAACAAAGCCGGCGAGGGGCCTGGAGCACAAGTCTGGTGAGGAGCGGCTGAGGGAACTGGGGTTGTTTAGCCTGGAGAAAAGGAGGCTGAGGGGAGACCTTCTCGCTCTCTACAACTGCCTGAAAGGAGGTTGTTGTAGTGAGGTGGGTGCTGGTCTCTTCTATCAAGTAACTAGTGATAGGCCAAGAGGAAAAGGCCTCAAGTTGCAGCAGGGGAGGTTTAGATTGGATATTAGGAAAAATGTCTTTATGGAAAGGGTTGGTTGTTAGGCATTGGAACAGGCTGCCCAGGGAAGTGGTGGATTCACCATCCGTGGAGGTATTCAAAAAGCATGTAGACAGGGCACTTCAGGACATGGTTTAGTGGGCACGGTTGATGGTTGGACTCAATGATCTTAAAGGTCTTTCCCAACCTAAATGATTGTATGATTCTATTGCACAGTGCCCAGTCCAGTTCAAATAGTGTGATAAGCCACTTTCATGGATTATGGTCCTCTAGAAAGAAACAGGGACAAAAGTAAAAAATACTCCTGAAGCTGTTCCCAGAACGAAAGACAAAGGCTTGGACCTAGAGCTGAGTAAAGAGAGAAAAAAAATATTGCTTGAATGGTTTTTTTTCTGCCTTTGCGTGAGACAAATAAAAGATGCTGTGACTTACCATCATTCCTGGTTTCCTTGGTAACATTCTGCGTGTTGGGAAGTGGCTGTTTGAAAGTCATATGAAAGGAAAAGCCCTTGGAAAACTACAGTCTGATACAGCACTTTTCCTTTTTCTAGAACAAAGCAGCAATAACCATGTGTGTATTTTTTGAGAGAAACTCTGATAGAAGGACCTATTTGTGTGTTGCTGGCTAATTCCATCTGCTGATAAAATATACATTAGAACTCTTTTCATCCAGATGGGGATGTCCTGGGTCTTTCACCTGACTGCTGATATGCAGTGCATAAAAGAGAATGCTAGGTAGTAGTTTGCTTTAAGAAACAAGGGACAAATAAAGTGTTTTGGTTATTTGGTGGCATTTTTTGTGACATTTGTTGAGACCTGTTTGTTTCTTCAAGCACAATTCCTGTTCCGCTTTCATAGAAAGGAAAAGAGAACATGGCCTGATTGGGGAATTTAACATTTGTACAACATGTTCAACTGTTTAACTGATGAAAACTCTTGTATCTGGCACACAAAGGTATTTTAAAACCACACAAATACCTTCCATCCCTCTGTCAGCAACCAAATAGTTTCTGTTTAGAGGAAAGATGCTTGCACAGCCTCTTTTGCCTTTGAGCATTGATCCAGTAAAACTTTTAAACTCATATTTGTTAAAGGAGAAAAAATCCAAGCATGAGTTTTTGAACAGAACTATTAATGACCTGAATGTTCAAGCAGGCAAGGGGGGCTTTCAGTCAGTTTCCTTCTCCTCTTGGCAACATTTCATTTTAGAGTGGTGAAGGGCAAGACTTTCAAAGCGATGCTGGTCCATGAGGCTCACAGAGGCTGCTCTGCAGCATTAGAATGGCAAACCTCAGATTGACTGATGAACTTTTGAAAATGCTGATTTTTTTGGTAAAGCTGTTAGCACTGTTAGTGGTGTAAAGGAAGGGCTGAGACTCCCAGCTGTGGGTTCTAGGCTGAGAGCCCCAGTTTCTTCCGTGATCAGAGAGAACTGATCTGACCTCCAAGCAGCTTTCTTCTCAGCAGGCTTGGGCTGGCAAATCTTTCTCCTCAGTAGGCTTGGGCTGGCAAGTCTCATCCTGAGGTCCCCAAACCCTTTCATCAGGTGTGCAGGAAGGCTGCAAGTTCCCTTCTGGGAATGGAGCTAGAAGGTGAGGGCTGCCAGCTTGGTGGTCCAGCATGTGAGTCAGTCATGGCTCGCCGCCTGAGTATTTTTCCAAGGACGTGTTCTGCTAAGTCCATATTTAGGAGGCAAACTGAGAAAATCTATTTTCAGGAAACAACTCTCAAATTGATTTTTTTGTCCTCTTCTCTGCTGAATTTTGTTTTTATCAAGTACAAACAAATTTTTCTGCTAAAATCTACATAGTATCTGCAGAAGAGAGTATGAGAGAAATTGTTTACTTTTTTAATAGACTAATGTTTTCTGTTGTTGTGTTTCTTGGTTTTTTTTGTTTGTAAGTTTTTTACTTCCTTTTTAAAGAAGTCATCAGCAAAAAAAATATAATCTTGATTGTACTTCTCCATAGACACAACTCCATTTACTTTAAATTCCCATACTGCTGAAAATCTTTTTGTTTATTTCTAGAAAAAAAATCAATGAAACAAAAAATATTAATCTTTCTGAGTTCTCTACATTTTCAGGATGACTGAAATAATAGTCTCACAAGTTGGGAGTGGGGAGATTTCTAGTCTATAATAACTGTTTTCTCTGTTAAAAATTTTGAGTGTGTCCACCTGCCCCCCCCAAAAAAAAAAAAAAATTAGGCAACAGTACTAACTGGTGTGATTCATAAAAATTGGAAAGACTATAGCTTACTCACCTTCCTTCTGCTCAAATGATAGAGGACAATCAGTTCCTTTAAAAAAATGTTTGCAAAAACCATCATAGCAAGATCCAAGCCTAAATATTCTTTTTGCTGAGGTAGATCAGAATCTCATATGCACATCACTGTCTAATATGCCTCATAAAGTGCATTTCATCTTAATATAGAGGCTATCGTGTGGACAATCCTGTTGGAATTATGTTCGCCATCTTCCTACTGTTTTTGTTCACTGTTGCACACCTTTTTAACAACAGTAGAAACTGCTTATTTGGACAAGCAGTACTTGGATACTGCTACATGTTTCAACTACATGCTGTTTTGCTTTGTAGAAAAAAGTGAGTAGCTATGCCTGTGTTTGTTCTTCCATATGATTCCTCCCTTCATCCCTGTATTTGATCTGATCCTGTGATCTAGTCTGCATTCAATTCTTTCTCCTGCACCTGTGATGGAAATCTTGGTGAACTACCAAAAATAGTCCAGCCTTTATGGCTCATACGTAAATTCTCTGAAATAGGGACTGTATCTTCTTCCTTCTTGTAAGGCTTCACTTAGCTCTGTGGGACTACGGAGACACCAGGGGTTCCGGTTATAATGAGGAAATGCTTGGGCCGCTCTCTTACTAAGATAAGTTTCTGTTTGAGTATGTGGCAGAATTCATATCATACAGCATCAGAAACCCATATGCATTTTCTTTTCTATGCAGGGCATCCTCTCTTTATTCCTATCCCTTTTAAAATCCCTTTAAAATCTGTTTTACAATGCCATTTCTGATACTCTATCTTGTCTCTGTGACTACCATAGATTTTAGCTATTGTAATTACTTTCAGATGATCCTGGCATAAAGAAATATTTGATAGGTAGGAAATAACGCTAGGGAAGTTCTAGGGGAGTCTTTACCACAATAATTGAGTGGTCCCTGCTCACTAGCAGGGACTTTTAATTTTCTTACTGTGTTTTCAGGCATTGTGTCTGAACCTGGACCTCAACTTTTCTTGCTGCCTTTGGGGAAGAGGAGGACAAGGAATTCACATCCCTATTTAGTCAGCTAGTTTTACTAATAGAATAGAAGTATCAGCAGACTTGGTAATTTCAGAAGAACTTAGACAGACATCTGCAAAACTCCTTTCTTTTAAGAACATTTTTGTTGTACTGTTATACTTCTCTGGTTGTGTGGGATTTCCTCTTTTTCTTCCTAATGGTGCGGCTCTGGTCGCTTTTCCAGTATTTTAGTTAGGCTGAGCTCCAGAATTTGAGCCCACGTATATACACAAATAGCCTAATTTTGACACCAGAGGAGAGGTTTTATTGGACCAGTGAGGGGACAGCAGTAAAATTCTCATTTGTGTGCTGCTGTAATGGCCAGAGATTAGGATTTTTGTCCCCTGAGATTGCGCCAAATTGAAGATTTCAGTCTTCAATTTTCAAATCAAAATGATGAAGTCATGTAATGCTTAATTGTTTAATAGTAAACTGCCCCATAAGTCATTTATGTAGCATGGCACCGTGAAAGAATTTATCCATAAAAACTGACTCTGTCCGCCGGGAATTTGAATCTTTGTTTTAGCACGAGTAAGCATTTTAAAACTGAGTAGTACCACTAACTCATTGATTAATTCTGTCCTCCAAATCAATTCATTACATAATCCTCTCATCCCTGCAAATCATACTAATCTGTTCCTAGTGCATTAATTGTAATATCCAGTCTCCTCCTCTACACTCCCCTCTCCATTCTCACAATTAATTGACCTTCCCCCTACTTCCAAATGAATCTTTCCTCTATTCTTCCATGTTTTTGTAGGATTCCTCTACTTTCCTGCTGTCCCTGCTGTTTCCCAGTGCTCTAAAACCCTTTGTCTTCTGAGTTTGTCCCCTCCATTTCCCCACTGTCCCTCCTGCTGAGAAAGCTGCAGTAGTATTCGAGCTACAGTGGCACAATGATAGAAGCTGCTTCCAGTTCCCTGACACTCTGCTTCTGTTGTGGAGCAACTAGTAGTACTCAATCTGTCCTTTGCTCTTCAAACCCTTCCTTAGTTTAATGAAATGCAAGAAAGCAGGAGCTGTATGAAACACAGAATAGTTTCTGCTGGGGATCAACAGGGATGGGGTGGGCTAGCATCGCCTCATGCAGCAGCAGGCAAACCAGGGGCAGGCTAATCTCACTCTGTCCTGTAGTCCCAGTACAGCTGCACTGAATCCAAGGCAGGCCAGAAGTAGCACCCAGCTTTTGGTGCTTGTTTGGGATGCCTCAGTCCATATAGAAGCTTTTTGTCCTTTCTTTGTCATCTTCTGCAAGAAAACAGTCACTGGCTCTTTCCCAACAAGCCCATCTTTGAATGGGAATGAATGAAAAGTGACTATTGCTGTGACAGTTTGAAACCTTGGGTTCTGGGTTTGAGTTGCATCTGGAGAACGCTTCAGCAAAAAACAGGATTGGCTGCATTTTTTTTCCAAGTGGAAAGTAGAGGTGTACACATCTTCATATGTGAGACTGGGTCTTGTAGGCCACCAAGATGAAAGTACAACAAAGTCTCTGTTGTCCTGTTGCAGAGCAAAACCAACAGTGAACAAGAAATGTTTTGCTAAATGTAAAGCAGGGTCTTTGGAATACGAAATCTTTGATCTCTGTGGGTTTTGAACCTCTACATTATACCATTTTCCAATTAAAGCATAAATCACAGAAATTCATGGGGAAGAAAAAATAACTTTCTGTTTGTGATCCGGATTTCTCAATTTTCCCTATGTACCAGGAATTAATGTTGCACATAGTTCAGCACTAGTGGCCTTACTGTTACATTAAATTGATTATAAAAATGTGTGGGATTTAGGGTAAAATGTAGACTGTTTTATGTGTGCATTGCATGTTTTAGCTTTATCCATGTAGTAATTTTACAAATCTCTTTTTGTTTCTATGCCTGCATATATTGACAACAGAAGTATTGATGGTGTTTTAATTTTGGTAAAAAGCAGGAAAATAAAAGGCAGCACTGGAATGATAATGTTCTATTGGCATGTAGATTTATGTATGTGCTAAATAGAAACAGAAGAATTAATCTAGTAAATGTTTAATGGATAATTCACAAAACAAGTTTATGTCTGCCCGGGTGAATTGCTTTATTGACTCTGAAATGTAATGACAAGCAACATATACCAATAAAAAATGAAGAATAGCACAGTTGTCCCTGTCCTTGCCCTGCAAGGTAGGCTTTTCCTTTTTACAGACCTTTAAAGGGCCTTTAAAATAAAGGGAAGAAAGGATATTGCTAAGATTAAGTCCTAATAACATGTCACTCTTCCATGGTGCTTTATTGTTTTTCTTTGCTTTCTGTGGCTTCTTTGCCCTCTCAATGTGATAAGATATTTTTATAATCTTGAAGCAGAGGGAGTCAGCAGACACAATTAGAGAAAAACTCCCAGATTGCACTTTATATTATTGGGGGAAATGTCTCTTTTCATCATGTTAACTAAGGAAATGATGTTCCAGACTTCGCATCTGCTGTGTTGTGCCATTGCTCCTTTACCCAGTTGGTTTTCTCTAATCTTCTCTTCTGGCAGCAGAGAATCTCCAGAACTTGTGAATAGCAAGGGACAGGAAAGCTGAACAGAAACGCACAGATTTGCCACAGCTCCCATGTGGGTTAGGACAAGAGCAAGACAAGTGCTTTAAAGTTAGATAAAGTGGTTTTTATGATGTGTATTTTAAACATAGAAGGAATATTTAAATTGCTTTTAATGCACAAATTTTAATTTCTGCTTGCTGCTAGAAATAGGTTGAATAGAGCTATTCCTACAGTTTTGATGAATTCTGCTTCTTTCCTGGCCTCAGGGCTTTCAAGCCCACTACCGAGCCATAGCCTACACTGTACTTGGGGCTGAGAGTGGGGTTTGGATTCCTGTTTGTCCTTCCTTTGAAGTGTTGTCTGTGTTCTGCCAAAAATGCAGAATTCATGAGAAAGGAAGACAACTTCTTCAGCTGGTTTCAAGTTCCCAAGGTGTACTGAGCATTAATTGTGGAAATAATAATTGATAAATTGTGACTATTTCACAAACTTGGAACCCTTGTAGGCTAAAGAGACAACTGAAGTTTCCCAACTGTCAGGGGGTTATTTAAAAGCCTAATGCTTACAGCAAAGTTGAAAATGATAGGAGGAGTAAGGGAAAAGCTATCTCTTCTTGCTTCAATGTCTAAGAGAAAGTCTCTTCCAGTTCTTCAGAAGACTTTGTGGAGATACATACCACCAAGGGTGGACTTTCCTGAATCCCAAGCTGGGACAAGGACCTCTTGTGCCAGCCCAACTGAGGTGCTGCAAGGACAGGAGGGTTGAGAAGGGGATGCCTGTACTGGCAAGGTTCCCACTGACCAAATCTCAGCTCTCTTCCCATGCAACGTGTGGGTCTCTGAACTGCCGGAGACACCTCACTCTTCCCATTGTATTGTGGAAGTATACTGGCAACTTTGGATTTTGAATCCTGCTTTAGTGGCCATGTGCCTGAAGCATGGATGTTGCAGGGCCTAACCTTTCACGTACTCAATAAGTGAGTAGATTTTACCCATAGGTTCAGAAAGTTTCCAACGCTTCTAGTTCCTATTTTATGATGAAACTTGTCCTACATCAAAATGTGGTCACAAAGAATTCTGTTCTTGCCAACCAAATTTACAAGGGACACCCATGTTGCATTAAAGGACTTGCACAATTTAAGTGTGATTATATTATGCTGGTTTTATAATTGGCACTAACTAAGCCAGCCTCCTAGTGCTCTAATTCACATTTGATCTGCAAGGCAGGAAATTTGCATGCATTAAATGCCTACACTTTACAAAAGGTGGCTAATCATTGGGGGGGAAAAAACATCCTTTTGCATTTATTGTTCATAGAGAACTCAGTTGGTATTAATATGGCTATAATTTGCAAAGCTAAAAAAATTCTATTGTAATTTAATAGATTCATGTCCAATTGTTGTTAAGTGCTACTATACTTTTCTTGTAGCAGGAGGGATTGTTGTGATAAGGTAGGTGAGGTGACATTTTAAGGTTGAAACCAGCAATTGTAATTTGGAATCAATACTTTATGCCCTAGAATAATGTAAGGTACTGTTCTGTCCTAATTGGCTGAAAGCTAAAATGTTAATGCCAACCCAGCAGATGTATCCCCAGCCTGTAGTTTCCCATGAAGATTTGGTTTGCAAATAGATGACTTTCTATTTATGGGTAAAGTAAAGCCTAATTGTGAGTCTTCGCAGTAGCAGGAGCTGCAACAACTGTGACTTCAAGGGAAGTGACTGGCTGATCACACTGATGCCATAGAGCATACCAATGAGCTGCATCAATGTATCTTTTCCAATATGTGAAAATCTTCAGTAATCAGCAGAATGTAGACAGTAAATATCCCATTGTTTTTCACAGCAAAGCGTTGCAAAATCAGAGAAATATGGCAAACTCTAATTGTATTGAAAACAATGATTTCCTCTCAAGTAGATTTCTGATTGCAAACTAATATAATCCAGTGATGTCCCAAGTAATAACTGCAATGCACAGATGGTGCCAAATTGAAAGACTAAGTGACTGAAAGTGTTGACATGGTAGATTAAAAATCCATCCTAAAAATATTTCTATTTCAGTGTGTGTTTCCTGCGTTTCACCTCCTATCCAGACTACCAGGTTTTGTAGCTGTGTGGCATTTTCTCCTGTTTTCAGTCCAGCCAATGTTACGCTTAAAGCCTTTTGGCGGGGGGCGGGGAAGGAGAAAGCACGCCTTACGTATGAGTAAAACCAATAACTCATTGTTAATACAACTGAAGTCTTGAGAGTTTGGTCATTGTTAGTATAGATCTAGTTGCTGCAAGAAAGAACAATTATGCAGTTAAAATTGCTACACACACACACACACTTAGTTTTTCCCCCTTTTCTGGTGTTATGCTTCCCCTGCCGCTGCTAATCTAGATCCTAGTCAGTGGTTTCATTCTAGCGGGTGGCGTATGTGGTAGGGGGTGACAAAAAGTTGTCAGCATCTGGAGTCCTTTGCTAGGAGAAATATGATGCTGAATATGTTGGCGTTTTCTTCTTCCTCTCTCTCGGATTGACTTGGGATCGTTTTTGTGTCTTTGTTAACAGGCTTTTACATTCTTCTCTCTGTTGGTCTACAGTTCTAGGTTACATCTAAATCTACTATATACTTTATGTATATTACATATTATTTCTTTGTTACTGCTAAACCCAGCTTTGTCTAGCTCAAGATCTGCATGTTTTCAACTGACGATGACTGAGCTGTTCAGAGCTGTGGGGTCTCCAGTGCCAAGCCTGGGCCCCCTCTCTTGTCTTCCTGTGCCGATACTCCTCTATGCTGCATTCTATGTCTCCACTTCCCAGGGTCTCTTCTGTTGTACCAGCCCTGTATTTCTCTACACTACGTTACTGTGCTAGAGTCATAAATATTTCATTTTATAGCATAACTACTTGTTACTGCTCTCTGTATGAAATTGTGGTTGTACCACACAAATACAGACAAAAGTAAAACAAATTAGCTGTAGACACCTGATCAGTCGGAGAAACTGCTGTCACAGCTAAATCAAGTAAAACAAAGCTTAAGGCAGGTCAAGGGAAGTCCGGACAGAGCAGACTTGACAAGCCTCAGTCTTGAGGCCTTGTAAACTCAGTACAAAGCTTACAGCCTGCTATCAGCAGTGGCAATGGCATATGACAGGGCTATATGGTTATACTAATCATAGATGAACTGTGTTAAAGGTAGGTACAGCAATTTAATGTTGCCTTTGGGGAGGGACTGTGTTGCCTCCATCATGGTGGTAAGCATTATTAAAAAGCTCTTCTCCCTTTTGATAAACCTTGAATGTATGCTGTTTGTTTAAGCTGCAACACTTGACTGAGAGACAAAAATTTAAATTTGATTGGTTTTGAACATTGGGAAATGCACACAACCAATTAAACTTACATCCTGTGATGTCCTACAAGCCACAGGTATGCTTCCAATGAGAAGCACCTCAGCTATCTGTATGTCTGTCATTAAATCACCTGCCCTATTCAGCAGCGGTTCCATATCATCTTTTTTCAATCTTTTGCTGCTTAAAGTGGCAACAGAAGCTTTTCTTGTCCTTGATGTCCTTAGCAATTGTCAGCTCCAATTTATCTTTGGGTTTCCTAAGACCATGCTTACCTGCCCTAGAAATGTTTTAAATTCCTCCTTTGAGCCCCATTTAGCCAAGCTGGATACCTGATATGTCTGTCTGTTTTCCCAAGCATCAGAATGGACTGCTCTTCCCCTTGGAGGATACTGTCCTCAAAGACCTGCCAGCTTGCCTGAACTCCCTACCCTTTAGAGCCACCCACTGATCGGTTTCCTGAGCAGGCTGAGGTCTGCTCACCTGGAGTCTCGGGTAGCGCTCGGATGCTGTGCTTCCTCGCTCCTCCCAGGATTTTGAACTCTGCTGCTTCATGGTCACTAACAGCCAAGGCTGTCGCTTCTTTGTTTGTGAATAGCAGATCCAGCAGTGTGTCACCTCTGGGTTGGCCATCCCGTACCTCTGTCAGGAAGTTACCTCACCCTCCAGAAATCTCCTGGATTGTTTTTGTTCCTTCCAAGAGAGGTCAGGGAGATTAAATTCTTCTCTAAGAACTAGGGTCTGTGATACAGAGACTTTCTGAAGTTGTTTAAAGAAGACTTCACTCTCTTTACCACCCTGGTGGGGCGGTTTGTACCAAACTCCTCTCACTTTGTCTCCCTTTCTGGCCCCTCCCCTTCAGAGGGATGTAAGGTGTGTGAGGGGAGAGTAGTGGGTTGTTGGGAAATATCCTTATCTGAGCCCTTGGCTCTTCAGAAGATAAGTAGACTGAGACCCTGATGAGTATCCGAGCTGGCAACAGGAGGTCATACTAAACAGTGGGCTGGTGAAAGATGTTTATAAGGCTAGTTGCCTGCCTGCTAACAGAGATACAGGATTTCAAGTAAGCACTTCAAGTGTGTTGGTGGAAAAAGATCAGTTTCTGTCAAGAAATTACTGAGTTTTCATTGAAAACTTTTGGTTTGAAACTGAAATCTTTCTGGTTTTTGCTGAAACTTTCTAATTTTTTCTTATAAAAAGTTGATGCTTTCTGCAGGAAAGGACTCTGACTTCCAAACAGCTCTGATAGGCATCAGAGCACAGAATACTGTTTGGTTTGAAAGGCAATAAAACCAGCTCGTGTGTAAAGGTATTGGGGAGTGTCCTCTGATGGCGTATTTTCTGGACATAAAATGCCCGTGGTTCATTATGCAGGTAAAAGCAACGCATTTTGGAAGTATACTGGTGATAAGTGTTCAATTAACATTTGCTCAAATAGAACAGAACTCACTCTGCTTTTTTTTTTTATGGCCCTTTTAATAAACTTTGATCACTCGTATGAACAGAGCTGAAAAATGATAGCTAAAGTTTTACCTCAAGTTTAACTCAACCACAACCCAATTCTGAACTGTTTGAAATTTTCCTTTCTCTGTAAGAAAGGTGCTAAAGTTTAAAAGTGTGCTTAATGTTTTACTAATTATCTTTCTTAAATTTTTTTTCATTCATCCAGCTTTATCAGCTCTCCCCTGCTCCGAAACACTTCTTTATGTAGTACTTGAAAATATGACTGTCAGCGCATTGAAAAGATGAAACGTGAGTCTCACCCCTATGAATCTAATGTTAATATGAATTCATGTAAGCTAGCTGCAAAGTTCTTTTCACGCAAAAGGAAAAAAAAAAAAGAGAAAGAAAAAAGAAGAGCGTGTATCTTGTTGACATTTTTCACAGAAACAAACCCATTTTCAAACTTGACCAAAATGTGAAAATGTGGTAGTGGTTTTGCATTTCATCATGAATATTTCAAACACATCTGATTTCTACACATGCTATGATTGCTAATGTGTGAAGTCACTTAATTAAGAATACGTTTAACCCTTCTTTTCTTTGAGAGGTGCTCATGAGAAATTGAGCTTTTAAATTAAAACAAACCCACAACCAACAGATATAGTTACCCTAGTCTTGAAAAACAGGCAGAAATCACTGTTTGATTATTCATTTATTTTGTTTGTCCTAAATGAAAACAATTTTCTTATCCAGTTACAACTACTGTATATTCTTCAGCAGAGGCTAGGCGTGAAGGTCAGCAATAAATTCTTCCTGCTGCGATGTTTTCTGGACCCTGAAATCACATATAATGTTTATTTTCTTTGCATTATTTTGTGATACTACTTGGTTGAGATAAGATTAATTCAAGATTATCTTTGGTGGGGGCAGGGAGTTGAGAGGAAGGGAAAGATAAAAATTTTTTTTAATTTGTAGCTGCAGAGGCCTGCAGATTTGGCCACTGTTTTCTTTTTTTATTGAAAATCTTTCCAGAGAGGCAGGGGAGAGTGCCTGTGCTGTCACATGTTTAGGGTGAAGGGGAGCAGGTGGAGGCTTCTGGGAAGAACAGGGTTTTTTTGTATTAGCCTCTGCTGTTTTATATCTAGAACCAGGAATAACAGCATCCTAACCCCAGGTTCCAAATGACTTCAAAGGGCTTTGAATCGGGCTGTTGTACAGGTGTTTTCTGAAGTTGGTCCTTGTGACTAAAGAGGTGTTCCAACCCAGGGACTACAAACGCTGTACCACCGTTGAGCGGCCCTGTTGTAACGTAACCTTGTGCGGCTCCGTGACATGACTGATGCAAGTATCGCTTGCCTATGCCTGATCTGTTGTTGCAAGTGACTTCATAGTTGTGTTCAAGCCTTTAATGGGAGTTGGAGGTCACCAAAATGCACCTCCGACTTCCTTGTCAGTGAGCTCTAGACAACTACAGTGTTCCTCTTGGAGAGAGAGGAATGGGCAGGATTGGTGTCTGTGGTGGTGTTTCTGCAGTCTCTCTTAATTGAGCTGTTAGTGCTGCTAGCTTGCAGCGTGAGAGCACCAGGGGAAAAGCTACATGCTAGGGCTGTCACCCTCTGCTTTTGGTTGTACGTATCCAGTCACTGGGCAAACACAAGGCCTGGGAGGCTGTATGAGGTATGGTAGGAGGATTTTTTACTTTATTTTCTACCACTTTTGTATACTTGCACAGGAATTAGAATAAGTCCTGCTACTGTCAATTAAGTCAAAGCCTGCTTCAGCTTGCTGCTGTTGTGACTCTGCCTCCTTCAGTGTGCATTGGCTCCTATGATACATATAGCATCTGGAGAAGAACATAGCAGAGGTACTTAGGCGGTAGTATCACAGGTCTCTCAAATCTCATGTCCAGCTATGGGACTATTTTCCTCTGAGCAAATATTGTAGATGAAAGCTGTAAAATCTCCCTCAGGGGAACCATGCGTTGAGGTATAATATAGGGTTGCACTGGGAGTCAGTCTGGGAAGAGGAAATTAATATTGTTTAAGAGTGCTATGAGGTGCTCAGGACTATTCATGTTGCATCAAAATCTATTGTAAGTCGTGCTGGCCACTAAGATTTGGGAAGCTACCAAGTTATTCAGAGATCATGGTCCCTGCCTTCTCCTTCTGCCTGTGATGTCTCAGAGGCTTAGCTCTTTGAAGGCATCTCAAATATCTTCCGAGGGTGAGGCAGTTTCTTTACCTGCCAGAGTCAACAATGAGGAAGTCCTGTAAACTGTAGTATCAATTTTGACTGCCTGGCTCTAAACGACCATAGGAAGCTCTCAGGCTATTAATCTCAGCGTGATTTTTTTATCACTCCTTTCATATAACAGAGCAAGGTGCCTCAGGTTTTATGGGAATTAATAGGATTTTACAAAATGTTATACTTCTTTCATACCGGAGCTTTGCACAGGTGCTTTTTAATGTTGTACTGTAAGAAACTCTAGTCTTTTGGAGATTCTTGTCACATATGTCTGACCAGCTAGTACGATTATTCAGATATTTAACATTACACATGGCTAAAAGTTCTATTGCATAGCATAGTCACTCCCAGTGATTCAAAATCCTGCCTTGTAACTTAACTGACTGTTATTAAACGTGCATGCAATTATACAGGTTTTGTTACCACTAGATCAAGGCATTAAATACTTATTGAAAACAATTATTCTTAGTGAATAAGCCATTGTATTGGAAGTAATGTTTTTCTTTTAACTTTGCAGCATTCGAGTTCCAAAAAGGTTGTTACTTTTCAAACTTACAGCATAGTTGTTTCTTTGCCTTTCAGTAATTCTGAGCCTGTTTGGACCTTTTAATGAAGGTAACCCAGAATAAGTCATATCAGCCGCAGAACTTTTGCTGGTTGCTCTGCTTTTCTCTTAAGACTATGCAAAAATCCTTCAAGAGTAAAGGTATTTTTGGATAATGTGGATTTGACAGGGCTGGAAACTCAACATGTATATTATTCCTGAAATATAATTTAAGCAAAATAAAAGTGCAGAAGGATGTGGAAATTTGAAAATGTATTAAAAATGAACATCTAAAAAACTTGAGTCCAGTGAAAGACTTCTGTGAGCTGTGTGTAAATTGGTTTTCTCATCTCCAGTACATATCTTGATGTTATGGTTGGTTTGCTGGTTTTGTATTATCACTAGTTTAGACTGAGTTTCTCTACGTGCAATCAAGAATATAACAATTGCTCCATGTGAGCAATACTAACAGGGCCACATTAAGTCATTTTGAAGTCGAGATCACTTGACTTCACTGAAAATTCACGGCAACGGTAGCAGGGGCAGGCTCTGCTTTTGGGGTATTTGTAGGCTGTAAACTCATATTACAATGATCAAGCAGATCTTAGGCTAGTACCTAGAAAACCACAATTTTACTGTGGAAACAAGTACCACAAGATATAGCCGTGAATGTTTGTAAATTACACACGTAGAATATTGTTTCTGATTGCAAAGGTGGACTTCAAATTGGTTAAGCTAAGCTTCTAGATAATGGGAGATATTTTATTACAAAGGAATGGTACATGAGTTCTACCTCAATTATGTAAAATAGAGCGGCTTTGTGAGAATTTTCAAATAAACTGAATTTTAATGTACAAATTTTTTTCTTACAATGAAACCTTCCAGCTGCATCATATCCCTGATACCAGCCCCTAATAATTTGTTTCCTAACGAAGCTAAGAGATGCTAAGCATATCAGTTCCCTTTGAATAACCATACTAATTCTAAAAATGGTTGCTTTGTGTGCTATTTGTGCCCCACCAAAAAAGATAGCAGTCCTCTTGCATCTCCCCAGCTGTGGAATGGGTTTGTTTTTGCCCTTGGTTTCAGTGATCTGTTTCATTCCTGTATAACAAATAGATTTCTGAGCTTCTCTCCAGGATTTTTTAAAATACCAATTGATGTACTTATTGTCCTCAATCAACACAAGACCTCACACTTTTCTCTTAAGAAGGAATTTATTCTCTTAGGCTGTCTGGGCTTCCTATCTAATTGTTATTCCCTTCTTGTTTTCTTAGCTCTTACACTCTTGCAATTTATTCATAAGTAATTTCTTATAATAGATTGTACCCTTGTTACTTTCCTTCCAACCATAATATTACATTCTGTTCCTCTCTCTCTCTCCCCCTCTCCCTCCTTCCCTCCTTCTCTCTCACACTCTTTTTTTTTTTTTGTAACTCACATGCTGAATTTCAATATTGCTGGTTAAATTGAACCATACCAAATGTGAACCTGTAGTGACACAGTGGTAGTCATTTTTGTGCTAACCATGTTCAATCTCAGCATTTCTGCATTCTTTGGTATTTATCTACTTAATACCCTCATTAGCATAGAAATAAGCATCTCTCATTTCCTGCTATCCCCCATCAGATAGGAAGGTGTCTCAATTTTACAAGACAGACATGGAGTTTTAGGATAGATTACAAGGTTTGACAAGAGCATGCAGTGTACCTGCGTTTTAGAAAAGGATTGTATTTTGAGCTCCAGAATCAAAGTTTTTGCTTAGTATTCAAATCTGTCCTACTCAACCCAAATGACATAAGTGGACACTATGCTATGAGGGGGCTGCTCAGTGGGGACATCATGGGCTCAAAACAGACAAAGTATTGTAGAGACAGTAACAGCTTCCGGCTATGATGGATGAAGAGCTATCAAAACTTACCCACTCTCCTGGACTAGGTGCTTTAAAAACATACAATTCCGGTGAATATTGATGTATTCAGAACTGTTGCTTTTATATTGGTGTTCTGTAATATCTAAAAATGAACATGCCCATGCAGAATCTCACTAACCGCTGGGATATGAGCATACAATTATGCAAGCGGAAAAAAAAAGTAAAAATTTCTATATATATTGATGTTACATTTTTTCTTTATCAAATGAGTACTAGACTCTAGATCTTACTTAATAAATTTGCAAAAATTATTTGGCTTTAGATTACTAACTTGCTTATATTCTAGAGCTGTGCATGCCTGTTGGTGTCACATGGCAATCTTAACAGAAAAAAGTCTTAGGTAAAAGTAAGAAAAGACCTTTATCTTCAGTTCATGTCTAGAATCTAGTGTGGATCATGTTTTATATCTGGAAAGGTGGATTTCACAATGAGCGATGGGAGCGCAGAGATCGAAGATGTGAGAGAACTTGGGTAAAACCGCTGATTGGATTCACAATAGATTTGGAGTGAAGCTGGCAGCCTAGGAGGAATCTAAAGCTGTCATCAGTGGCATAACCTCTTCTAGGAAAGGGAGCTGTGGCTAGTTTAAAGCCATCTAACCTCAGGACAAATTAATCTTCTGCTCATGAATGGCTTCAGAGTAGGAGCTGTAAGGATTTGAAGAGACTCCTGTGTAATTTAAGTTGCTGAACAGTGCTAGGGGTGATGGTCATCTCCATAGCAGGAAGCTTCAGAAAGCAACTCAAGCTCAACTAGCACAAACTCCTGAGAGGTAAGGACATAGCTTCTATGCTTCACTTGATTCCTCTTTTTCTGCAACCTATTGTTTAGTCTTTCACAACTGGCTTCCAAGGTTGTGTCCTATGTCCATTTCGTTATGTCTTTGGAGACCTCTAGGGTTTGAGAGAGCCCCTGAGGGGCTTGGCAGGGAAGGCAGACTGGTCAGTCCAAGAGCCTGAAGCAGCAGTAAGCAGTGAGAAGAGTGAACGAGATGTTTCCAACGACAGTTGCCCAAAAAAGATGAAGGCATACATTCATGCATATATCTCAATGGAAAAGGGTGTGTGGAGCCCAGACTGAGACAGTGCTACAACATTCCCCTTCCTTGGGAAACATGGCAGTTTCCCACACTGTACTGCAGCAGGGGGCTTGAACAAACCCTCAAATTTCCCCCAGTCCTTGTGGTTGGAAGTCTGCTCATATTCTGTGAGCAATCAAGGTTGAGATGAGCTGAGTTCATCTTGTTAGCCAGGATTTTGAGAGTAGTCATATCTTGTAACTGTTACTTATGGGCACCCCTTGGATTTCAAGGCATTCCTGCTGCAGACTGTATTTGATGAATAACAGTTCCCTTCAGAAATGTCACTACAAATCATTTTCTCAGGCAACTTTGAATGCAGTTTTAGGGACTCATGTCAGATACTACTGCTGGAAAGCCCATCTGTTGTGAGCTGCAGTGCCAGTGTAGAGAAGGTAGGAAAACCCTGTATCTGACTGGGGAAAATCTTCCACCGTGTGCACCAATGCTGGCTGTAACATGCTGGCTGGGAGAATCGTAGCAACTCTTGGAACAGTGTGACGACGTGAACCATCTTTGCGAGGAGGATTGTTTCTGCTCTCCATGTGTAGGCCATTCTTCTTGTAGTAGTAATATACAACAACTGCCCAATGGAGGTGACTTAGAAGGTTAGGTGTAGAATCACAGGTGGTCCCAAATGTTCCCTGAATTTGTGCTGGGATCTAAATTTGAACTATTTGTCATTGTGTGATGGTAGGATGTCTAAGGTGAATTCTTGTACATGTTGAAGTCAGTCACAGTATTTGGTGGGTTTAGGATTTCTCACAGTAAGTTTTTTTTGTTTGTTTTACAAAACCAAAGACTTTTTTCTGTGGGTTTTTGGTTTTGGGTGTGGGTTTTTTTGTTTGTTTGGGCTTGTTTTGGCGGGGGTGGGTTGTGCTTTCATCAAGAACCTTAATAAAAGAACAAACTGGATGCCAAGTCTTTACTCTTTTTTAAGGTTCTACTAAGTCCCTTGATATGTTGCTTTTTACTCCTTTTGACAGTACTTATATGAAACTCCAAAGTTTCGCTTGTTTTCAACTGTAAAAAAACTTGCTTTTGATCCTCTACTTTCATTTTCCTGTTGTTGAACTTTTTGAAAATACAATATAGTAGAGTCTACATGGGAATTGAAATTGCTTATAGAGAATTTTACAGTAAGTTGATATCTAGAAATACTGTATTGCTAGGAAATAGTCTATTTATCTTGGGATCAGGGCAGATATGATAAAGATATGAAACATAATCATCAAAATTCCATATCTCTGGCCAATTTCAGTTCAAGGCTAAGTACAAACAAATACCACCAACTTTTCAGAGAATGACATTGCTTTACACTAGACGTGTTTTTATTCAGATGCACTTTCTGGTAAGATACAGCATACATTTCCTATAAAATGCTTCAGAAAAAGTTTGTATTTCTCTGCAGCATAGCTCAAAGAAAATGAAGCCTTATGGATTCTAGCTGTACAAACACAGATTATTTATTATGGCATATATTCTTTGACACAGCAAATATTTACCTATAATGCACATCTTACTCTGAATAGCATTAGCACGCCTATAATCAAAGTTTGACTTGAAGTTTGACTTATCTGCCTCCCACCAGATAATCCCAAGAAATGCTTGTGATGGGGGGTTGTGTGTATGATTTACATATTTTCTTTATTGTAAAAAATATGATATTATTACTATCACTGTTACACAACGTTTTTCACCTGCTGATAATTTTCAGAATCAGTTTCTGGAAACTCTGCTGTTTCCTCAGTCAGGACATCACATACTTCTATACTCTCTTGCTTTATAATAGACCAGAAGGAAGGGTTATTCATATTCCTGAAAAAGGAATAGTGGGATCCAGTCCTAAAAAGTCTCTTAAGAGTGGCTATGTTCACTTACCTATCCCAATCTAAATGTAGTGTGGATATGTTTAAAGTTGTCTGTGACGTGTGGTACCTCTGTATGCTATCACTGTATTATCTCAAGTCCAAGCCTGCAAATGGATGTCGGGGGGAAGGTTTCATGGCAGATACAGTCTAGGGGCCCAATTCTTAAGAGATCCACAAACCCTCTAGATTACGCACCTGCCTTTCCCCCTGCCCTCAAACATGTTTTACCTAATATTCATGTTCACAGCTTTTGTGCACCGTAGCCTGAGTAATGACTAGGAAATGTGGGACCTCAGTGCCAAGGGGTTTTAAACCCTCATCTCTCACACCCATGAAAAAATAGTCTAACTACAGGACAGATCTGGGATGGGGATTGCATCCTTGCAAATTAAATTGAGCCCAGGAACTGCAAGAGATTCAAGATCAGTTTGGACCTGAGAGGTAATAATCCTCAGGGAGCCTGGCTGGCACTTTGGTGCCTGGAGGCAAGAGTGTCACTGCTGGCAGTGGGGCTGACAATCCATGCCATTATCTGTGTTTTGTTTCAAGTTTCTTGAAGGGAATCCAGCTGTGGGACACTGGGTTTTAGGTGAAACAAAATCTGCTGAGACCCAAATTTAATGATCTTCTTTAGGCTTCCATTTCAGACTGACTGGGGCAGAGCTGCCATACCGTCAATATTGAAGTGTTAACATTTCTGTGAGACTTAAAAGAAAACGTACAGTTGCTAGCAGCAAAGATTTTTGTCTTAACAATTCTCTAGACGTGCAGCATGATTCAAAGGTCTGGCTTCTGCTTACTGCAGTTTTATTCTGTTGGAAATCTGTAGTCTTTAAAGAAGTAACTCCTGATTTACAACGGCGCAGGGATTACCAGAAATAAGACTTGATGTTCTTTGATGGAAAAGCCTTATTGAGTTTAATAGCATATAATAAGATTTCCTTGGTTTTCTTTCTTTTTTTTTTTTCCTTTTTCTTCTTATTCCCTTTATTTTACTAATGGAATCCCATCAGAAGAGATGGTTAGAGAAATCGCTATAATTTTTGTAGGGGTGACTAGTCTTTATCAAATTCTCATACACTTAGATAAAAAGTGCTTTTTTGGGTGTGAATCCCTTGAAAATTCTGCAAGATTTTATTTAAAAAGTTGATAAAGGTTATTTCTGATCAGTTTTTGCCATTGCAGAGTGCTCCACACGTACAATTTCAACTGCAACACTGAGGCATTACAAAGCAACGCTCTGAAATCCTGAATTTTGTTCTTATTTAAACTACCGTAAATTCCTTCTTTTCACTGGCTCTCTGCCTTATTTACATCAGTGTAAATGAGACGTGATTCAGTCTTGCACTTTGTCTTGAGGAATTGTTTTCCTCTAGCTTAGGCATCCTATTAAATTGAGGCTAATCGGGTACCAGGGTTGCAAAGCAAAAAAGATATGAGTATTTTCAGGTCTAAGCACATGAATTTCCCTAAAATCACTGCCAAAATACATTTCCCAAAACAAATGATTTATGAACTCACTCAAGCAAAATGGATTATTCAAATAATTACTTAGTAATAGAGGAAGCAATGATACCTCTAATAATGAAGCTGTCCACAGTTCCTGATGCTCAGTAAGATTATGAGGGATTAAGACAGATCCTTTCTCATTCTTTCAGCTCTGCAACCATCCTGCTGAAAATGCGAAGAGTTGTGTGTGCCTTAAATGATGAAAAACAGGGAATGGTTTTTTAGGAGACGTAGTAAAGTTAGAGCTGCAATATAGTACAGTTTAAGCTCAGTGGAATGCAAGCATGCAGGTTACACTTTTAAAGGTACAGGCTTAATTCACTGATGTAAATCCTTGCTACTTAGGTGAGAAAGTCTGGACACATTAGGTGGAGGAGGGGGNTTTTTTTAAATTTGAGGGTTCTACAAGCTCATAAGCCTAAGGGGACTTAAATATGTCCAAAAGCAGATCTCCAAAGCAATTAAGGCACTTAAACTTTGTACATCATTCTTTCTCCACAGCTAGCCTGTGTTAGATAAAAGAAGGCAATGTCCAAGCATAAGTATTTTAATGTTGGTAATACCCAAGTGTGTTTTCCATCCACAGCCTAGCAACTAATTAATGGAATTCTTCATAGCTTATTCCCCCTTCTCCAGATTTCAAATTTCTGGTGAGCAAACAGGAAAAAGCTGGCTCTTGTCTTCGTTCCTTTCAGTGAAGCTGAATAGATGTAAGGGTAGTTGCTTATAAAATTGCAAACATAACAGTAAATCAAACTAATTTGCATTGACTTCAATAGTGTAGTGTTCCTGCATGATGATAATAGAGAGCTCTGAGTTGCAGCTCATAATTGTGATGAGTCTAATACAAGAAAACCATAAAGGGAAAGACCTTGGAATGGAGAGACAGAGCTCTGAAGACTTTTTTTATTCAGCTGCTTACTAAATAATTAACTAACCAACCATTCAAAAAAAAAAAAAAAATTCTCTACCCAAGCTTGCCAGGGATGTCACTTTTTTCACAAGATGCTAAAATGCCCAGTTAACCTTGTAAATGGGATGGTTTGCAATAGCAGGCAGTATCTAGATCTGGAAATAAACTTCTTTTGTAGACTCTATTCTAAACAGGATCAGTAACATCAGAAGGTTACCTGTCACTTCTCACTATCAAATCCTGATTGCTAACTTGAAGCCATATTTTTAATGAATGTGATGGCATCTGATGGGTGGATCTGAGACAGCTGAAGTATTGAGGGTATATACTATCTAGTCAAATACTGGTTTTGACCACGGGGTGCCTCACAAGGTGACTGGTGGAGTAGAGAAATCGCCCCAGGCATCACCACAAGGGAGACACTGTTGCTGTGACACCAAAAGTGACTGGGAGATGTCGTCGAGGCAGCAGTGTGTAGGAAGTGCTGATAAGAAGGGTAGGTGCTTCTCTCTGGAGGTAGCAGGAACACTGACTGTAGGTACTATTGTGCATTTAGCGTTGGGACCAATTTGAGACATCCAGACTGATACAGCAGCCCTGACAGGTATCACTTCCCTCTCCCTCCTTTCTGTGACTGTGACTTTACTCAGAATACAGACTGGTCTGCTCCGACACTGAATCGGGGATAACTATACAGCTGTACAGGTACAACATTATTCAACTATACTACAACTATCCAACTGTATGACAACTGTAGTAAAAACAGTTCTTATCCGTAAAACCCTGTGCTTCATTTATTGCAAGGTGTGTAGTGAAGAACTGAATGTAGACGACTGAAGAAGAGATGGGACAATACGATGGTTAAAGGATACCGAAAGCTCCCTAAAGAAATCGATTCTCACCTTGTCTGTCGTAGAGCTCTACTACGACCCAAGTCATTTAACCCAAACCTTTTCAGAGGTAGCCAGTAGTTAGCATACATCTTCAGACTACCCATGCTGCAGATGGGTCAGGATTCTGTTGAAACATACACAGCACCATGGAGTGTGCTTCAGATGCATTCTGAAAAATTAGGCCATAAGCATCTCCCATGAGATGCCAAGACCTAGTAAGTGTCACCTAGAGCTAAACATCTCATGGGAACCATCATCTTACAGGGATGTTGTAAAGATCTATTTCTATTTTATGAAGCATCTACATTTTATGTCTGGGTGTACTGGGTTTGTCAATTCTTCCTGAGTGAGGCTGAAAGTAGACTACCTTATGAAGAAGGGAGTAGTGTCTGGTGTCCTCAGGAGAGGTGGAGGAGGCCATGTCCATCTGAATGTTTGCAGTGTCAGGAGGTGGGTCATGGGCTCAGGTAGCAGCAAATCAGGGCACACAGAAATCTCTCCCTGCCCTTGGCAGTCTGGCCCTGCTCCCTGGTCCTTTTTCTTGAGAAGAGGAATGGAAAGATTCAAGAGATCTGTGATCTTTACTCCCATCTCCCCTCAGAGTGGGTAGCAACAGGGGTAGATCCACAGGACCCTTTTCTCTCTTGGCAAAACCTGTCTAGGTGGGATGTGATGCAGCCCCCCATCTTCTGAAGCCTGAGACCAGGCTTATGAACCCCAGGGAGTGCTGGAGAAATGTTGGGGCCACTGGGGAAAAAGCTGCTGCTGGGAAGATGATAAGGATAAGGTTATTGAATAGCTGCTCGATAACTGAGCACATTGTATTTTGTGCACTGAATGAGGCAGGAAAAAGTGTCACGTGATTAGGTTTACTAAAGATTGCATCATAATGCAATGTGTATAAAAGAGCTAGAGGATGTACAGCAGTTTTAAACTGGTGTTTAACTGTGAGTACCCAGCCTTTTTGGTCTTAATGTTCTTTTTAAAATACTGCATTTTTCTCTAAGCTTTGCAAAGATGCTAAATAGGCTGCTATTTGTAATAGCTAGTTAGGAAACTTTTTTTTTTTTAACAGTGAAAGAACGGTTTGTTTTCTAAAGGTGGTTGTTTCCCCAAAGAAATATTTCTCTCTGGGGAAGAACTGTTAGCTAAGGGCAATACTTCATTTGATTTTAACACTCTAAGTTATCCTCCTAAAGCCAGCACTGCAGACTCTTCACATACTCATTACTCCAAATGTTCTTTTCCCAAATGTGCTTTTGTGCATCTTCTCCTTCCTGCATTTTAGTCAACCTTAAGATTTCATTTACACATTCATTAACAAGCTCATGGTAGAAAAGACAAAGGCATGAAAAAACCCACTGGTTTTGGGTTACCAAAAAAACCCCAAAGAAAAAGCAAAAGCTCATTATCAGTTTTAGCCGGTGAAGCATGCTTATATTTTGCACAAGTACTATCCTTTCAGGTTGAATCTTTGTGGACATATAAGTTGAAAGAGTAATAACAGACTCACATCTGGCACATACGGAATGTCATTGTTTATTTGTTTTGTCAACAGCGAACAATGCACAGAAATATTAGAATTGTGTTCATCTAGAACTCCTTAGAAAATGCCCATCAAATCTTATAACAAAAGAAACAGGAAAAGTACATTTGGGAGGAATTATTCATAGTTAAACTTTCCCAAACAATATATAAAACATTTAGGCAAGATTAGGTATGTAGTAAATAATGCCTATGTCCTCCTGTGTGTTATGTTAATGGTCATATAATATTGTAGAAGGTAACATAAGTTTATAAATCCATATGAATTAGCTTTGCAGTAATACAAAAATCAGTTTGGATGGCTTTGAAGACCCACAAGTTGGGGACTCTTATAAAGACAGATTTCTTTTATTTTTTCTTTTAGTTAATAAAACTATATTCCTCATAGAGACATATTGTATTTGAACCGTAGGGACATTTTAAATGTGTTAAAATATATGAAGATCACTGGCTTTCATTTGAAACACTTAACCTGATGTGGGAGAAAAGAACAGATGCTTATTGAGTATTTTTTTCACATAAATGCACGTGAACTGAGACTGTCAATTTTTACAGAGTTCAATAAAAGACTTCCTTCCAAATACCATTATCACATTCCGAGCATGAAGCAAATACCAAAATTAGCACTTGGGTCTAGTGTACAGAGGCAGAGAATACTTACTAGAAGTCTATATAATTGCACAGCATGAAAATAATGAACCCCTTAAACTGATCAAGTGTGAAAATACTTTTTTAATGGAAGCATTGTTTTAAATGTTAGCAATAAACCTGGGAGAAAAACTGTCCTTGTTTCAATGTCTGGACTCTTATTAAAAACTTCGCTTCTGTGTAAGTAGAAAAAATAATTCTGTCACCGTCGGCTCATTCAACAAGCTAGACCAGTGATCTAGAAATTAAATGTCATATACAGCAGTTCTTCCTGTGTCCTTAGTCTTTACAGAGTGTCGATGGGTTAACATGCTGTGGTTAAGATTTGCTCTGTCATCATATAAATTCTATAAATTGTAGCAGTTCTCACTTCCCTTGCTTGTTAAATAAGCCAATACTACCAAGGTCCCAATGCTTCCTTCTTTCATAAGCTGTTGAGTGTGTTCTCAGGGAATTTAATTATCATGTCAATGAATAGGAAAAAGTGCATATTAAATTACTGGATTTTCCCTTGTGTATGCCATAAAAACATATGGACAGCACCATCTGTGTTCTTATGACCACAGATTTGTATGTTTATTGGTTTTTATCTGGAGAACAGTGTCATTTGAACCCAGATCTGGCA
>VYZV01005073.1:49740-66775 GCA_013401275.1 Pandion haliaetus | reverse complement strand
TCTAGCTGATCCTGCAATCTGAAGGCCAGGAATGTGTTCCCTTCTGCAGACTTGCATCTATAGCAAATGAGCTGTATGGAAAGGGTATAGTTTGGTGATTCAAAGCTACCTACCTTGGAGACCTAATTTCTCAGCTATTTTTGTGCCTATGGGCAAATCTTCAGTTAACTCTTCAACTTCAGTTTTTCCTTCTGCAAAACAATGATAGTAATATCTATCTAATAGGATTGTTGACAGAACTAATTGTGCAAAGAATAAGCAACAAGTACTGTATTTAGCTTGTAGACAGTAGTAACAAATGTTTACTGTCTTTAATGCCTTTATCTTAGTTTCATGAAGTTCATCTAAGACTGAGCAGAGCTCCTCCACAGCTATTATTCTTAAAACTCTGCTGGAAGGAGAAGCTTCTCTTGTTTTAAGCATTGGAATCAGGGGAGTTCCTGCTGTTGCTCTTAGAAGATGATGCACGTGGGTGCTCCAGATTCTTTAACTTCAGCTGCTGCTGGGCTGTCATTTGCTCGTACAAAAATATGCACAACAGTTCCGGGACTTGTGCATGTGCTTGACTTTGTACTTTTCTTGTTGGCTGGAGTATCTCTCATTAATAGTATTGGTCTTCCCTAGGAGGCTATTGATTCAAACAGAAAAATATTCTTCTCTTGCTTCAGGCTTTATCCTTACATAAGTGAGAAGTTGATAATGAGATTTCTTTAGAACTTTTCCATCATCCTATACAATCCGCTGACGGGAGTGTAAAGCTGATTGATTTTAAAAAATAGTATAGAAATCTTGTAAAGAAGATAGTAAATGCCGCAACATTTTCAAGATTCCTGTGGCACTTTACCATGTTGCTTTAGAATTTAATTTCTTTCTCCTTAGAATATGTATGAGTTTCCTATAGATTTTTCTGGAGGTGAGTTGGAAATGTTTGACTATTCAGTATTAGTTCACCGTAATACATAAGCAGGTATATCGCTAAATAGCAAACTTTAATGCAACTACATCAGTCAGACTTTGATGCACTGCAGTTTCCCAGGCTCTCACTGGAAAAGAAGAATATATTTAGGAACTCCAAATAGAATTACGGGCTTTGGGATGATTCTCTCCACGACCGCTAGTAATGATGATCAAGAGAAAACGTAAAGTATGTAGCTCATATGCAAACTGACTGTGTGTTACTTCTGTCAGAAGTTTCTTATTTTTTTTTGTAGACCTGATTCTGCAAAAGATTGGGAACTTGCTGTTTTTTTCGGAATTTGGCAATTCCCAGGTTGGCAGGCTAATGGAGGAAAGAAAACTGAGACTATTTCATCTGTCAAGAGCAGCACATAAAACAAATCCGTGAACTAATGTGACCTAGCGCTTTGGTGAACTACACAGGCTTCTGATTGACTGAACCAGGAGTGTAACACTGCTGCTGTTACTTAAGAGTGGGAGCAGAAAGAAGGAATAAAATTGTCAACTTTCTAAATAGGGTGACTGGGATGAATTAATAATGCTGTGAAGATTTGGTTATTTTTCTTTGCTGAAGTTGGAATGCTGCATCTTTTGACTTCAGAATTCTTCAATCTGCCATTTGCCTGTGTTTAGTTGCAACTTCTTTGTATAGCAGGTGCCCTATTAAAACAGAGTACTTATCTGCTCTGTTTTTGCCAAAAGTATGATAAATAGACACCAAAATCCAGCCCAGTCTTCAGCTGGGATTTTCATTTTCTGGTTTCAGTTTCAGTACATCCATGCTTTTAGAAGTGCTGCATGTATTTTTTGAAAAAATGTCTATTCTGAGTTTTCTAATGCTGCCTTTTCAAATACCATGATCAATTTTTCCATAGTTGTTAGCATTCCTTCCTTATTCACATGCATTGTGTAGTCCTTTCTCTTCCAAATCCCAGTTTTGATGTGTTTTGACAAATCATTTTCTTCTTTTTTTGATTTTGTGAACATAAGATGCAGTAGTCTTGTGCAGTGCATTGGTGCTGGAAGCTGCTGTGGAAAGGTGAATAAGAACATGAGAGTATGAATACAATAGTTGATGAGTATACATCTCTTCCAGCCTCTACTGACTATTGAAGGCATGCTTAGCTGGGGAAGTACCGTAGTAGCTTGCTATGAAGTTATACGCTTCACTTGTGATGGAATTAAAGCTTGTGTTCACCTTTTTCTCCTGCTCTGCGTAGAAAACCAGTCTTCTCTGCTGAAGAGAATTTACTTTTACCCTTGGGGCACCTACCACCCCCTCATGCTGGAAATTACTGCTGAGATGCAGCAAATGTGAGAGTGTGGCTATTGCACAACCTGGGGGTCTTAAAAAGCAGTGAATTAAAAAATCTTCAGAGCCTCGTTATGCAGAAGATGTGTTACTCTAGTCAGGAATTGTAACACAAACTGGTTTTTTAACTTTTATTTCAGTTTTGAAAGAAAACTTAGACACTATGCAACACAAGGATGTACATCCTGGGCTGGGGGAGATAATCTATAACCTCACAGGGAATTTTAATGCTTGTCTTCAATATTCTTGGTAAGAGTTGGGCAACTATATCTACTTGGGATCTTTAAAAATATCTTCCATGCTTTTTTGGGGGGGTTATGCCAAACAAAGGCTGGAGAATGAAATTTTGCATTTGGCTTTATAAAATTACACTAACCACAACTAGAATCAACTTCTTGTGGAGTACTGTGCTGTTTAGAGTTGCCCTCCTTTGGTTAATACATAAAACTGAGGATCTCTTCAAGTCACTTTGTATTCTTAGGAGCTCATCAGAATAGTAGTAAGATTAGCTTCTCTGTCTTGGCTGAAGTCCAGATCTGTTAATGACATATTATCTACTTAATTTTCCACTGCGTCTTTGGTTATTAGGAAAGGTACAATTTTTCATCACTTGCTACAAGCTGTAAAGTAGTATGCATGTACTGGTAAACAATGGCTGCATTTCAAGCCACAGCTGATTGCATTTCAGAGGAGTTTATCACAATACTTCTGCTGACTTGTAGATCAGTTAGTTTACAGCTCATTTTGGGATCCTTCATGATAAAAATGTGCTCTGTGTGGTCCTTATCCAATGCCCAGTTAAAGGGAGAATGTAGTTCCATTACAAGCAGAGGAGAGGATTTAAAGGAATGCTAAGTGTGGTAGCATTTAAAAATATGTGCTGCTTCTTGCCAGTGTACAAGAAAACTTACAAAATCTTAAGATGCAAGTATTTAAAGGATGTATATAAGAAGGAAAATTTACACACCAGTGTAGAAAGCATTAATGATAGTGAATGATTATATTAGTTTGACAAGGAATAGGTTTGGCTAAGCCCCCTGATACATATTGATACGTTTAATGAGAAAACAGAAAGTACTGTAAGTGCCAAAATCCATGTCACTGCTAGAACATAAACTTTTGCATTTTCTGACTCCTGTTGATTTATGGTACAAGTCCAGCACGTAGCACATAAATTGAAAAACAACTTTAATGTAAGCGCTTGCTCATGTACTTAAATATTTAACTAATTTAGAGGCTAGTTGTTCATACTTAAGGGTTGCATTGAGCTGCTTTTGCATTTCATGTCCTAGACTTTAAAAAATAACAACTGCTAAGGTGATGTAAGGTCTATTTATATGGTAGACTAGGGCATAAGTTATCTCAATAATGTGTATGGTAGCTGTGGCCATTTTTGTTAGACTTCATGGAGCCACATCACTTAGGTTGTTAAGTCCAAATCCCTGTGGTGTCCAGTAAGGGCATACCAACTTTCCCATAAACCTTTATATCCCATAAATCTTTATATCCCATTACAAAGTGACTTTTTGGGAGGCCTCCTCCTCCTGACTCCTTTTCTTCCTACATACCCCAGGAGCTAGCCTGGCACCCAGCTTGCCCAACCCAACTAAACGGGTGCTGGGCATGTCCCTGTTAATCCATCATTAATCCAAGTTTCCTACACTGGATGGTACAGTGTCAACTGCCTCATAAACTCAAGGAAAATGAAATGTAAAGGACAATGCATAGCTGCATAACTGCATCAAAGTCCTGAAACCACTACAGTAGTGTAAGTTATAGGGTGTTCTTCATTAGATAAAATTCAGCTCTGCAAATAGTTAAATAACTTTGCATGTGTAAGACATTGTAATTTGGACAGGAAATTGCATAGATCCTAAGTCTAGGTCTTGTAAGATACTCCCTGTTCTCAGCTTCTGAAGTCTGCAAGTCTGAAATGTGATGCACTCTATAAGCTGGAATCTTTCAAGAAGTGACAGCAAGAATAAAATCATCAGGACAAATTCTACTTGTGCTTCTGCTGTTAATGGGATGCCCCTTGAGTCCCAGTTCCTTGTCTTTTCCTCTAATCACTTGGAAGCAGTCCTTTTATCTTTTCTTTTTTCTTTCTTTTTTTTTCCCCCTCTAGTCTTACTCCTCCTCACCCAGTGACTTACTATGGAGCTGTATCTCCCTTAAAAGTTTGCAAGGGTAACTTCAGTCAATCCAGTCACTTCCCATGCTCGTGGAACCCTTTCACACTGTCTGGAAAGTGTTTTCTTTGAGTGATGAATTTTTAGTGGAAATTACAGACCAGAGGGATTTGACACACTCTGACACTGATATATAACTTACTGCAAACAAATGAATCCCCAACCTCCAAAATAAGCACTTGCATGCTTACTGTCTTTCCTAATCTGGAGAAAAAGACAAATTTAGTTAAATTTGTGGTATGCAAGGGTTTTGCATTTATTCATGCAGCTGGTTTTGGCTGTCTTACAAATATATACTGTACTGCCTCCAAAAATCCTACGCTAAAAGAATTTTAAGGTTGCAAAGTCAAATATGTTGAAATTGGGAAGTGCTGGAATTAAGTTTGCCTGTGTGACCTTAATTCATCACCTTTGCACATGTTTGTTACAATAAAATGTGCAACAATGTAATTAAAGATTGTGGTATTTTTTTTCTTCATCCAAGACCCCAGCTTTATTCAATGAATGTTTTATTTAATAATGTCTTCACACCTCCACCTCCTTGATCCTTGTATTGAATGCAAAAATCATTAATTTATTGAGGGACTTTACTAGGAATGGCTCAACACAGGATCTGGATGTTCTGCAAACTTTCATGAATTTAACTCCTAGCTGAGACTGGTTGCTATTAATATCCCAAGAGACCGAAGCCAAGGGCCCGCTAAGTTTGGGTGGCTAATTTAGGGCATGAATCTTCAGGCTAATTAGCATACAGGATACGTCTTGCATTCAAACCCTACTCCCAACATTTTAGTTACAGAATTTACGCGAAAGCATTCTCAGGTATCTTGGCAGAAAATTGTGAATACTTATTAGTGGGTAACCTGTGACAAATTTCTTTTCAGTAACTCGCTACTGTTAAGCAGAAGTGTTGGGAAGCATCACTAGTGGTTTACTGGAGTACTGTTTAACTGCCTTACCCATTAAATAATCTCTTCTTTTTAAGCATCTTCCTGCAACCTTGACTTCAGACCTTCTAAAGTGATTGACAAATACCCAGGACTTGTCCAAACAACAGTCTCATGATATGTAATCCTGATTCATTCTCAAATGGCCATCTTGTGAACTGAATGAGGCGGGACCCAATTTAGCAAAAGGTTAAGATCCTGTTATCCCAAAACTTTTCAGGGGAAGGGGAAGAGAGTTATGGTTAAACATACATAAAACCTTCTGAAAAGAGAGTTACCTGGTATTAAGGTTCTTCTGCAGATTTGAAACCGAAATTTTCAGAGATTTAACTTTTCCGTCTCTTGCTGCGGAAGATGGCAAGGGAGATAGGTATCATATGCACACATAAAATCCACAGGATCAGTTTGCATAAAAGAAAAATAATGAGTCTTTTCTCCTGGTTGTGAAAAATGGCACACTATTTTTATCTCTAACTTTAAGTGTAAGTATAAAGTTCAGAGTCAATATTAAAAACATGCAAAATTATAACCAACTGAAACAAGGACTTATGCTAGGGAAGTGTCAAGTATCATTAATAGGGCTACTGGCTCCATATAGAACATTGTGCTGTTCTTTTTAAACATAAATTAGCAAAAGGCTGAAATGTCACTTAGCAGTGCTGTTGTAGGGTATGTAGCTGGGCATACCACGTAGAATAATGATACTTGTTTCTGCAAAGCAGCAAGCGACTTTGTAGAATTTTGAAGGAGATGTCAAATAATGATTTTCTTCCTGCAGGGATGTTTAAGTTTTATTTTCAAAGTTGAGTATCGCTGTTATAAAATAAAAGTTTGAAGTAGCAACCTTTTGCTACTTCAAGATGGTTTTTTCCACATCCTAAGGGAAATACAGTTATTTTATTTAGAATAGCATCCTAAGAGCGTTGCCTTTTGGTAATTCAGCTCTTGTATTTAATAGGGAAGAGGGGATTTTAGTGGCTTCCAAGCAAGTACTTCTGATCCCAGATGGGTTTGGAGCTGTTTCAAATGGGTTCACATGCAATTCAGCTATATCAGTTAATATTTGGAATTGTGAGTCCAGCAAAATGGAGCTCTCAACTAGAGGTGGGGAAAATTCAGGAGGTGGCTGAGTTTTATGTATGTAATTGGTTGTGCTCAAAGTGGTGATGTTGTTCGCAACTCCTGGTGCTATGCAGATTGACAAATGGTAGTGAGATCCTAGGCATGTGCCTTTTTGGTTAGAAGTCACTGAGGTGAAAGTCAGTATACCAAATAAGAGTACTTGCTTCTTTATCGAAGCAAAAATACATTTCAGTTGCACTCAGTGACCTTTTGGCAATATACTACAGAAATCATATTTTAGCCAAAGCAGAAAGTTGTATTAAATGGATACTGCATGAGACTGGTGATTGCTGAGAAATCTGGGGGTGGGGTACTGGGTGGAGGGAGAAGGTGTTAAATGTTTTTATTACAAAGTAAGCTTTTTCTCACCATTCTGTGTGGTGTATTCACAATCCTCAAAAACTCTTGAACAGTTGGGATGTTGAGTTCTTATTAAATCCTGAAGCAATCTCACTTCCATAGCATTAGCTACATGATAATGCCTATAATGAGATGGTACAAACAAAAGTGCGGTATGCAGATGTTAAATCCAGTGGAGCTGTTACCGTATTTTACTCCATTGTAGACAATATCACAAGACAGAGCAGGTTGGAGCCTTCTTCAAGTGCTATTCAAGTCTTCTGGAAAGTGTAGCTAGAGATGGATGGTTATTAATGTTTTGCAAATAGTTGAGATAATTGCTTTGTATTGATGTCATGTCCTGCTAAATGGAGTTCAGCAAGATTTTGAATATTAATTCTTGAAAGTTACCAATTCTTTGCCTAACTTTACAGTAACTTTAAGGATGTAGACAAATGTGAGAACTGAGACGGCGATCACGCTACTTCGTACAAACTTTTTAGTTCCTACAAATGCTTACTGTTGCCATTATTTTGCCTATCAATTCATACAAATTCCTACCTTACAAATAGTTCCTTCCAGAATTCCTGGTCTGCAAGCTGGTGCTGTAAAAAGAATTGCTTGGGTCTGGATGCATAATTTTGTCAGCCAGCTAATATTATTTGTAGACGCTATACCTGTATAATAGCATAAGCATTGAAGTATAACAAAATCATTTTGAAAGGAGGTTTAGAGAAACACTCCTAAACCCCAGGATTATTTGGTTGGCAGAGATAAAAACTCACTCCACCTTGTCAAAGGCTTATGAATTTTTTGTTAAGAAGAATGAATGAACACATAAAAAACCAGATTTGAAAATAGGGTATTGTGGTCATTTCTATTTATTTCTCCTCCTCTAATCTAGACTAGTTCATGTCCAAAACTGGTAGTCTGTGTTATGGACACTTGAAAAAAACCCCAAGGTTTCTACTTTAAATGAAAAAGATCAATTTAAGGCACAGGAATATAGTTTAAAGAAATAGCAAAAGCATTTGAGACCCACAGTTTCTGAAAGGAGGGCTGGAGGTAGAGGGAAGTCTTGTATTACCTTTGTATTTTTTCACAACTGCTAGAAGTAATTTTCTGTTAGTCTGAATGCCCTTCCCCCCCCACCCCCCAATTTTAAAATAACTTCGAGTCCAGAGAGAAGTTCAGCTTTTTTCACACTTGAGTTACAGTCTCTGTGAAAATAATGATTTGTTAAAGAAATGCTACACAGGCCCTTACCTTATCAGGTATTTGAAATATTTATGAAAATAGTTTAGCTTTCATATCTGTGCCCATTTCAATCTCTACAGCAACAAGGAAAAGTTATGCTACAATCTGAAAAATCAACTGGTTTGACTATTTAAAAAATGTTATGCAAAACATGAAAAGGCCTGTTTTGGATCCCAGTATGTAAAGACTCATGTGCATAATACACGGATATTTCCACTTTTACCAGGGTCATAAACTGTTCTGATGTCATGGCAACATTCAATTACCAAAACAAACAAAACCTTTTATGCCCAAGATTTATGCCTAGCTGAGTTATAATGATGTATCTTCAAAGCCAGTAGAAATGAAAAGTTTAGGGATAGACATAGAAAATTACTATTAATAACAGCTTATGGAAAATACTAATAATACAATATTATGGGTGTAAAAATATAGTTGCACTAAGGATGAATAAGGAATAATGTTGGTGAATTGAAGGATAAATATTTCTCAACCAACCAGAAGCTGAGCTGTTGGAAAATATATTTCTCAACCAGAGATAGATTTTAAAATTCTCTTCAACTTTTGTGATATGAAGATTAAACATCTTGAGGTAACAAACAAAAAGAATCACAGATCTGTACCCCAGGTCTACTAGTTTGGGTAGAGTGGAGACCATAACTAAGGTTAATCTCAGAATAGTTTGAGTGTCGACTTGACTTTCTTGAAGTCCATGGGATACCTTGTCATGCGTAAAGCATGTACATAAATCTCAGTAGGATCAGATTATAAATCGGACAGTTGCTGGGAAGGGTCTATTTATTATTTTGGGCACAGTCAATTCACAGCTTCAAGGCCTGTATCATTGTTCAAATGGTATTCATTTTATGGTTTCTAGTGCATGTTTTCTGTCTTTCAAGTAAATTAGATTATTGATTCTTGGAAAAATAAAAAATTTAAAATATCAAGATACCTTCAGAGAAAAAAAATACGATGGCAATGTGAGCTGTGATTTAATTACACGGATCACATTAGCAACATTTAACAAGTAACAAATACAGTTGTTTTAGAACAGGATCCACAAAGAGAAATTGGGAACTTAAACTATGTTTCAATACTTCAGTGGATCCCTACTACTTAAAGAGGGCAACAATTAAAACTGACTAAAATGCTAGGTGCAATTATCGGATTATTTCCATTACCCTATTAGATAAAGCCATCAAAACTTTTTTTTCTGGGACTTTGTGAGAATTGCAAAGTCTTGCACCTGGGGAGAAATAGCCTGATGAACCAGTACAGGCTGGGGAATGACCAGCTGGAAAGCAGCTTTGCAGAAAAGGCCCTGGGGTCTTGGTGGACAACAAATTGGCCGTGAAGCCAGCATTGTGCCTTCATGGCAAAGGTGGCTAACAGCATCCTGGGCTGCATTAGAAAGAGTGTCACCAGCAGGTTGAGGGAAGTGAGGTGATCCTTCTCTCCTCGGCACTTGTGACATCGCATCTGGAGTGGTGTGTCTAGTTCCAGGCTCCCCAGTACAAGACAGACATCAACATACTGGAGCAAGTCCAGCAAAGGACCACAGAGGCATTTATGGGACTGGAACATCTCTTATGTGAGGACAGGTTTGAGAGAGCTGGGACTGTTTAGTTGTGACAAGAGAAGGCTTGATATGTATAAATATCTGATGAGAGCATGTAAAGAAGACAGATCCAGATTATTCTCAGTGGTGCCCAGTGAAAGGACAGAAAGCAATGGGCACAAATTAATATAAAAGAAATCCCATTCAAACATAAGGAAAAACTTTTTTTACTGTCAGGATGATCAAATACTGGAAAAGGTTGCCCAGAGCTTGTGGAGCCTCCATTCTTGGAGGTACTCCAACTGAACACAGTCCTGGGCAACTGGCTTTATTTAGGTCGCCCTGCTTGAGCAGGGGGTTGGGCTGGATGACCTCCAGAGGTCCCTTCCAACCTCCACTGTTCTGTGACTCTATGAATCATTTCTGCTAACGTAGAAACCTTTTGACTTTGGTAGCCCTTAATGTCCAGTATGAGCTTTCGATGTAACTGCAGACACAACAGTCAGTCAGTCATGTTTTTCTAACACAAATCACTACCTCATTCATGAACGACACCTCTGTGGAACTTCAGTGTCTCAAGTGGATTTGCTTCACTTGTGTCCTTTGAACATGTAAGCTTGATTTCCACACTTGTTGACTTTCTGAACATCTTTTCCCCTTCTGTTTCAACTATCCTCAGAGCCGATACTTCTTCAAAATCTTCCTGGAAAGTTTTGTCCAAGTCCTTTATTCAATAACCACAGAAATGTATTGTCAGATTACCTTTTTATTTATTATTCCTAGTCTTATATAAGCCGCTGCTCATTATCATTTTTATTGAAAAATGCCTTAGTTTTTGCCTATCTCTTTTCTCGGATTTGCCTCTATTTATTTGTCCAATTTCCTGACATCTGACCTTTTGACCTCTTAGAAAAACACATTTATAGTGTAATCTATTTTTGTCCACTGATTTAGGATTTCTAGCCTAAACTTAATTCACCTTAGTACTGTGCTGGGATTTTACTTGCCTCTTTTGTCTGTGGCCTCTGGGCTTAGAAAATGTTCAAGCTCTTGACGTTAAATCAAATAAACTTTAAGTGAGGGAAAATGGCTACTTTTTTTTCTTCTGAAATGTTGGTGAGTTGGGTTGCTGTCCTAACCTCCATTTCAATGCTTCATCCGAATAGCTCAGAAGAGAGAGGATTTGGAATTTCTTTGGCTTACTGACTAACTCTCTTATCTGTTGTGATCTGTAAGATAAATCTGATTCTCTAGAAGGTAGATGCAGGAGAGACATCCCTGTCTGTATTTCCTGCATTGCTAGCTGTATGCCTAAGTAGATAGCTATATGACACAGATAGACTAATGACTGCAGATTTTTTATATCTAAAATGAAACTTCTCTGAGCTGAGAAGAACGAGATAAACTGAACCCTTTCAAAATGGGCATTGTGAACAAATAATGAAAAATGTTTTCTAATAACATACTACCGGCAAACTGATCTTGCCATAAGTAAATTATCAGCAAAACAATAAATGAACTCCACATGTCCTTGGTGGTGTTCTAGTGTATTTTTGCTGGAGATTGATGTGATTTGCCCCCCGCCCCCCATTTGGTTCAGGTGCAAACATACACTGGGATGATTAATTAGTCAATGGGACTATATCATTTCGTTGTTCTAGGGTAAAGATTTGTGGTTGAAACTCAGCGGGGCTTTTGAATACGTATCTAACTTTACAGCTTGTAAGCAACTCTTTCAGCAAAGGTAATGAAAGTGTTTTTTGGCTCAGTGGTTAGATGTGCGCTAAACTGTATGGTTGAACTTAAGCCTTGTGTAGCTACATGAAACACTCACTAATGCCAGTGGAAGATTCTCAGCGGCCACACCAGGGCTGTATTAAATGAATATGTTGACCTTCTTACGTCTCCTCATTCAGGCTATTTTCCAAAACCTTTCTGTACTTAGCAAATTCAGGTTTGTTAAATCCTATCTTGTCACACTTAGTTGCTTTAGATTCTACTTTGCTTATCTGGACATTTCTGAAGATTGATCCCGATGGTTACAGCTGCTGGCAGGCTGTGATGGGGCAAGAAGAGCTGTGTGGAGGGAGATCTCAGCTGCGCAGGTATGCACAGCAGTGTCTGGATGCTGAAGGCCATAAGGGTGTTTGGCTTGATGTTTGAAACGGCCAGTCCTAGCTCCCCCACATCTGCTTCACAAAATGTCACTACATGTGTGTGTTGTGCTAGGGCTTTTAAAGAAGTCCTACTTTATCCCTGCTACTGGGATATAGAGTTTACTCCACTTCCTGTTGCTGAAGAAATCATGTAGAACCAACCCCACCCAAGTAAAACTTTTTTTTTCTTTTTTTTTTCCTTACACTAACACAAAGATGTCCAGTGTTTAGGTACTTTTCCCTTTGCAGCCAGAGATAGGAGGCAAATGTAGCTTGGTTTATAGACCGCTCTCCATTCTCCCTCTCGTCATTATCGACTGGAACTCTGTACTCTTTAAGGAAGTAACTCGGATCAGCTGTTTTCTCTCAGATTTGCACCCCTTTTCTTTCCTCTTTTCAGGCAAGAATGGGATCTTGATAAATTACTTCACTATGTATCACTATTGCTTGAGCAGTTAGCAAGACTGTTGCCATTATTAGGTGGTGAAACTGCTGAGATGAGTCAGGTGTTACTTTCTTTATAAAGTACTCATTCTCTTGCTTTCCTATATGTAGTAGAAAAGAAGGAGATGGGAAGGTTTCCATGCATAGCCATCCAGTTCTGCTATGAGAGAAATATTGTGCCTAAAATTAGAAAACTCTATCTCTTTGCTTCCTCACAGTTGCTCAGGTGTTCTCATGGCTTTCTTCACTGAGCTACATGGCCCACCCATTGGACCCAATTAGTGCTCTGGCCTCTGCATTTGCATTAGTTCTTGGCCAGCTTGACATAAAGTCTCCTGAGGCTTTCCATGCGGACTTGGTCTTGGGTCAGTGGTTACAATTGTTTCAGCTCCTCCTATGTGAATTGTATTTTTATTGCTGCTTCGTTCACCCTGAATGAAAAGATTTCAGCATATGCATCAAATCTAAGCAGGTCAGTGATTGGTGACAAATATGAACAACTCCCTGAGTGACACCAGCAATTTTTATTCCTTTATGTTACCAATGCTTTTGGATACCAACCACGATCAGGACCCAACTGTGCTGGTCTCTGTACAAGCCCCAAATAAAAAATTATTTCTGCCAAAAGGGTCTGACAAGCTCAATGAGCAGTGTAGGGAAAGAGTTCATATGTAGAGGGTATGATGTACAACTAGGTTGATGACTGGGAGAATTTTAAATGTTGTGCTGCTATTATTATTATTTTAAATTGTGGCTCAGGAAGTAGGACCACTATCATCCAAACAGAATAGGTGCATCTCCTTGGATCTTAGTTGATTAACCCTAAACAAGGAGCACTGGTATTTTCTTGTTACCTTTCACCTTTGTGAAAGATGAATTGTATTGTAATCTCTATTTTAAGCAGGGAAATTTTTATCTGCCCACATGCTACAACTGTTTCACTTCACTCAGGCACAGATTCTAATGCCGTATTCTTACTAATCTGCCTTCCCAAATAAAGATCAATGATGCTAAGGCCACATACTGCCCTTGATAGCTATGAGAAATCACACTGAAAATCAGTGCGTGTACTTCATGCAAATTTAAAACCAGCTATGACTGAGCATTCCAGTTGCTTGTTTTCTGAAACGAAGTGATGTAATAGATGTCTGCTTGTGAACAGCAATGTAACTTGCTTATTCCTTAAACTCTACCAGCTTTTTCAGTCTTTTAAATTCCATTAACTGGAATGATTTCTGTATGCATTGAAAAATTGAGTAAGAAGAAAACCTAGAGAACTGATCAAAATGCAGTTTCAATAGTATGTGTTTATATTGTGTATACTAATAATGTTTGACTTGCAGTTATTTGGGCATCAGTGAAATAACAAGATGACCATCACTGCAAGTTTAGCAGAGGGTCTGTCACATGTAGGGTTATTTCATGCATAAAGATGCAGATTTTAAGAGAGGTGGGTTCCTCATTTATTCTTTAACTCACTTTCACAGAGTTTTTATTTAAAAGAGAAATGTGGAGACAGATAACTTTATTCAGTTTCTACTGAAGAGCCTCCATGTGTTAGACCCGCTACCCTAAATTATTAAATACTGAGGACAGGCTCTTTCATGTTGTATGAAAAGTGACATCCATAACACCTCTTAACAGCAACAGCAGTTGTACGTGTCACTTGCTGTGAACTTGAATGGGAATTTAGTTGCCAATGACAAGCTGTGTATTCTCTATACTGTTTGTTCTCTGGCTGTGAATAACTCCATGTAAGTTCAGCTGGAAAGAGAAAATGGGTTTCACATGTTTACCAGCATACACAGCTCCTATTGGTTTTGTTTTGTATCTGAAACTTGGTAAAATTGTAGTCAGCATAGCTTTCTGAATGACTGGTTTTGACAGGCTCCTGCCTTTCAGTGTTAATTGCCACCTTTCCTCAGACCAGAGTCCTACCGCAGGTTGATTGGTCATAACTGAAGTCAAAGCTCTGGAGGGAAGAAAAGAACAAGTGTCAAGGATTGGGGAACAGCGATAGGGTGTCCTGAAGATGATCAGAAGTCAGTACATAAGAGGATTGAGGCATACTTATTAAGTGTTGTCCCTATTTAAATATTAGATTAGCAGAATTAGTGGATAAAAGGCAACCTGCTTGGCGGTGTTTGAAATGGCCTCAGCAAATCATGCAGGTAAAAGAGGACATGGTACTAACTTGGAGACCTAGACTATCAGTGAGGAAATGAAGCAGAAATTGCAGGGTTGTTGAGTTCTGTATTGCCCTGTGGAGGAACATGAGTATGTGAAACAGTTGTAGCTAGCACTATGATAGGAAGTTCTCACCTGGAAGTAGGTAGGTATTTCTTAGCTGTTGTGAATGGACTTTGAATTCACCTTTATCTGTCCCCTTCTATAACTGCTTCCAGCAACCTCTGGTTTAAAATTGGGCGAACTGCTCCTAAGAAGTAATTAAGTGATGCATGGCTTCAATTTCATCCTTCTCTTTGTGAGCAAACGGCAACACTCCTAAATGGGCATCTTTCAACTTTACTGTATTCATGTACCAGTCATTATATATGACATTTGTGAAGTCTGCTGAGCATGTTGTCATGACATGACAATGCAGTCTTACAGGGTTAAAATGTCATGATGGCATGGAATATAATTAGGAGACTTTCTTATTTTGATGAGACATAGTTGAGGCTCTTGTAAATTAAAATGTGTATCATTTCCTGCATGTTAAACTAGCTGAAGATCTGGGATTGGCATTTACATTCACCCCTGCAATTGGAGCTGATAGAATGATTCAAAAGGGATTTGTGAGTAAGTGTGTTGAGCTGATGTGCTCATTAGTGTGGTTATGTGGTATCAGGAAGCCTAGAAAATGCAGCAGCAAATGGACAACATGGCATGCAGCAATGTTACTTCTCCTTCAGCAGTTACGCCCTGTCTCTGAGAAAGGTCAGCACAATTTAGCTTGTTACCTACATTGCTGAAATGCATATGTAATGGGGAAGAATGAGAAAAAATGACCATCTTCATGTTACCCTTGTACTACTTGAAACTATCCTTAACAGGACAGTTCTAAGTGTTTAAGACCATATTTGGAGAGCTCCCCCCAAAACCCCCAAACTGATTCTTCTAAAGTCCCTTCTTACATCCCCTCCCCTACTCCAGCAGACTCATGTCTGACAAATTCATGATGCTGAACTCTGCATATCTGTTAGATATGGAGGAGAATGAAGACTGGTTTTTAGGTTAGGGAGTGAAAATTACAGCAATTGTAACAATTTCTAGCTGAGGAGTGAACCATTAAGCTGTTTGGTTTGGGTCCCTGTCCCCCACCCCAACCCTGCCCAGTTTGAGTGCATTTCCCACCTGGTTTGAGTGCATCAACAATGCCTTTAAACACCCCGATAAACAAACATGCATGAAGGAGGGAGTCATGTTGATGCAGTTCTGCTGTCTTCTCTTCCAAGTTTTTCAAAATAAATGTCTGGAGTATTTGAGCTCTCTTCTCCTCCCCTACCTGCTAACTTGCATCTTACAATTTTAAGTAATTCTCAGTAAACACTGTTGCCTATCTAAACATCCTGCTCCATAGAATTATGACATTATATTACATGCTCTTCTGGCTTGGTGTATTGATAAAAGGAAGTGCATGTTGCATCAGTGTAGGAAGAGCTAGAAAACAGCAAGCACTTTTGTCCCCACTACATTCTGAAACAATTCATAGAACAAAGTCAGGAGAAGTTCACAGGGAAGGGCATCTTCCAGTGGAGCCAATATCCCCCCAAGAGGTAAATGCTTAACTGTAGAGCTGTTTCCATTATTAGTTTTTAACTGATCTTTGTAGTATTGATTCTTCTTATGTAATGATTATTTTCTCCTGGAATTTTTTTTTAATTAAAAAAAAAGTTTATTACCAGTATCCTACACCCTTTGGAATTATTTTTGGAGGACTGAAGACACAAAATAATACATCAATTCTGAGTACAACGTTTCAGTTTTTTTCCATCGTTTTCATCTTCTGGACAAAGTTAAAAGAACAATTTTTATGATTTGTTTTGTTTACTAGAAAGAACATAAATACTCTTTAATAGAATCATACATGGAATATAAAGTACTCTGTAGTATATTTTATCACAGCATATCCATACTCTACAAATAATTAGTCTTGTAGAACCCCTTTGGAAGACCTGAAAGCAGACGTCAGTTCTGAGATATGTTCCTAGTTTGGTAGTGTTACTTATGGTTACACTGCATTAAGTGTTTACTCTTTAACGTATTGGACCCATTTGTGAATTAATAGAATGCAGTGAAAGCAACATTAATATATATTGGTGGTTATGGTGCCATTGCCACACAAACTTGGGCAGTTACACTGAAATAGATGAAATGACAAAGATTTACATCACTTCAACTCTAGGTCTCTGAAAAGGGTGGAAATTAATGAAATACATAATTCTGTACATAGAAAACTTGTAGAAAAAGCAATGCTGTGCACTGTGCAGGACAAAGAGCTCTGTTTTCTACTCTTGGTTGATTCCTCTGCAATTAAAGGCAATGTGACAACATTTCTGTTTAAGAGCATTCAGCATCAGTTCTGTAGTAACCCACATGTTCATGTTTTGAAAAAGGCTTCACCACATATTTTCAAACATGTTAAACTTCTTAAAGCAAAAGTGGAAAAAAATTCCATCTTATCAACATGTTGTCTAATTGTTTTCATACAAGGGTTATTTTATGCCATAAAGTATTTGACAAAACGACTG
>VYZV01005073.1:1020-21014 GCA_013401275.1 Pandion haliaetus | reverse complement strand
TACAATAAAATGAAGCATTTCTATGAACATTCCCAGGACCGTTTAATTTACTGATAGAGCTGTAGCTGATACAGAGATATTCTCTAGATTGCAAAAGAATGAGAAAACTGGACTGACAGAAAGAAATACATTGTAGAAATATAAGAAGAGTACTGCAGTTGTCCTCTGTGATTTTGTCAGGTAGTTTCCAGCTTTCAGCCATCCAGTTTGATTCTGCTTTGAGCTCTTACCTCCTGGGCGGTTGCTGTTCTTCTAAGATTTTGTTGGTGAGGAAAAGGGGAAATTTCTTTGCTGCTCAGAGAATAATTATCCTTGGAGAACTGCTAATAGCCAAAAAATATGCTGCCAATGTGGAAGGTAGAAAACCAAACTGCAGTGCTACTTCAATCACGTCAGCTGCATGCTCACCNCTGAAGTGATCCTTCAATATAGTCAGCTGAATGATCCCAGTGAATCTCTAGAGGGCTCTGTAAATAGGATATTCTCCCTTGGAAGTAATCTGGCCAGTGTTACTATTCATATATTGTAAAACACTCTTTTTTTCTTTTTTTTTTTTTCCTATCTTCATATGAAAACATAGCTCTGGACTTTAGTTGGTACACTGCTTCTGGCTGCCTTTGTTATGCTTCTTTATTACGTTGCTCTTTCTGGATTTCCAGTTTGTCATGTTATATTCCAGTCAGTCCATTTCTACCTAATAGCCTTAAATCTGTCTTAAAAGGTCAGAACCTGGGAGCTTTCTCCACCTTCTGCATTAGGTTTAAGTGTTTAAGCTTTCCATCTCAGTGCTTAAATCTCTTTATAACTCCACATCGACAAATATTTTTTCCACAACTTTTTTTGCCATCCGAGAAAGCCTACTTAGAAAAAAGTCTGGACTAGAAATGGATTCTCTGTGAAACAAAAATTGCAACGTGTCTACTCCCTACAAGGCTTTTTATTTAGGAAACACAAAATTCAGAAAAAATGTCCTGAAGCAAACCATTTGTTTGCTGTCATCCCAAGGAGATTTTCTGCTAAGTGCTGACAAAAGCAAACTCCTCCTTTTCCCCCATCTTGGAGGGGAGAAAAGAGAAAAGGAAGGATGACCAGTTAGGCTATAAGAACTACTGCTTTTTTACCCTTCCTCTCTGAGCTTTCATTCCAAATGGCTTTTGCAGCTGCTGTAGCCTTGCTAGCCACAATGTATGTTGCAGTGCACTTCTTCCATTAGCTTTGCTGCTTTGTGTCTCAGCTGCTGCCTGTCTGTCTCCTAGAGAGAAAATTCCTGCAAGCACAGTCTCCCTTTCTTTCCTGTGTTATATACACTCAAGAGTGCATTCCCAGTGCTTAGTAAATAAACTAAATGAGCTACTGCTTGTGATCACCAGTTGCATGTGAATGGGGTACATCTGTGGATGTGATATGTGGCTTCTTTTGACTTGGTTTTCAGTTGTGCAGAATCATCCAGTTGCACTGGTATGTTTCACGGGAATTTTTTTTTCTTTTTTTTTTTTTGCTCATATGCAAAAGCCTTAGTTTTATGCCACTGCCTTATATGTAAGGTATTATATTTTCTGTGCGCATACACACACATGCTAATTTAAATAAGTGACATAAAAATTCCTTATGGTACTCAAAGTCTCATTGAGACTTTTGTGCAATGGAAGGGCATGAATAGCTAGATACCTGCTGGGTAATCTACTGAGTCTGGATAAAGTTAGATTTGAAAGGAAAAGGAATACTGACATTCAGTGGTTTAAACAGCCCAAGGCACATCACCTTGAAAGGAATCATTGTACAAAGAAAATTTCCGTTATTATTATTTTTTTACCTTTTAGTCAGAGTGTCACCTTCCAAAAACCTAGTTTGTTGCCTTTAATGGCTGAAATTTTAATGTGACTGGAGTCACCGGTGTAAAAGGTTGCACTCGGGTCTCTCCTAAGCGCTTATTTAACTAATAGCCAGCAATGTCCTGAAAAAAACCCATCTTGAGCTTCTGTGCAAAGAGTATCGGGTTTTGCCACACAATAATTTCTTTCTTCATTCTAATAGAAGTGTTAATGTCACCAGGAGGAAGGGCCCACAACCTGAGCTTTAGCTAGAGCCTCACCAAAGCTCAGAGAATATTTTTAGTAATATGGACCTGCTTTTCTGTTCCCTCTGATTCTGAGATTGCACACTTAAAACTGTTCAGCTGTTTGTTCTTTACCACATATCCAAGGGTCTCCATGGATGTTCTAAATTTCACTGGTGTAGGAGCTGCACGTGGTCAGGTGATTATAGCTGAGGATCGAGGTTCAGTGTTCATCTCCACTAGAAAAATTGTCTCACCATAATGCAGCTTTATTTTCCAAATGGGGGAAGAAGTACTTTCCATACCTCACATAATAAATACATTAATATATGAGAAGCACTGGTGAAAAAAAAGTCTATGTAAGTGTCCAGGATATACAGAGGTGTCTAAGATTTCAGTGTGATACTCAGGATGAAAACTCTGGCCATTCCCGAATGACTATTCCCTAGAAAGTAATGTGATATGGTTATGGTGTAAGTGCTGCCCCAGGTGTGCTGGATAATCTTCTAGTTCACAGGGGAGTCAAATATGAGCCTGTTATACCCCAAACAAATAATTTAAGCGTGGCCCAGCATGTGGCACATACTGATTCTGAATACATAAAGCAGAAATTTCTGAGGTGAATGCCTCCTCTAAATATGCATCTTAATCACAATCCTAGAAGAACTCTTTTAAGAAATTAAACCCTCTTAAGGAAAATAACATCCTGTAACAAATTATTTTTAAGAAATTAAAATGAATTAATTTCAAAAGGCAATTACATGCAAATACAGTAGAAGAATAATTTGCACTAATGACTGGGATACCCATTGCAAATCACCAAGTTTCACAAATTGCTGAATGAATAAGCAAAACAAATCCAGGCCAAGAATAATGCATCACAATGTCCAGCATTTTGTTTTTCTAAATGCAATTTAGTTTTAATTATGATACAGTAAAGCAATGAAAGGGTCACCCAGGGGAAAAATCCTTCTAAATGCATGAGAGACCTATGGCCCAAATGCTGTAATCTCCGCGTAGAATCCCAGCCAATAAACATCTCTTTGAGCTATTTAATTGTTTTTTGGTATTTCCTATAATAATGTAGGGAGTAATAGAAATGCTAAATTACTTATATTAATCATAAGGTATAAATGGAATGAGTCTAAAAGAGCAAGGACTGTGAATGCTACAGAAGAAGAGGTCAGTTTTTTAAATTAAGTATCACTGTCTATGTGCTTGTAAGTTCCCCCTCACCATGATAGCTGAGTATTTCACAATCCTTGATGGATTCTCTCCTCTCATCATTTTGAGGCAGGGAATTTTTCCATTTTGCAGCTGGGAAATAGCAATGTGGAATAGATTAAGGAGGTCACATACAGAGTCTGCTGATGAAGTGGGAATTGACTTGAATCTCCTGAGTCTAGTTAGTTACCTGTTAGAACAGGCTTTCGTCTGGTAAAGCATCCTAAATAAGGCCAAAGAAGAACTCTTTTGTTTGTGCTCAAATTAAAGTGTACCTCAGTTCTGCAACCTGTTTATCAGGGAAGGTTCACTGCAGCTGAACCTGGAAGCCAGAAATCCCCACGGAAGATCCATACACGCTAAGTGGTGACAATCCCCACAGCGAACCCGCAGATCTGCGTGTAGCTCAGAGCAACCATCAGGTAATCAGATGAGGCAGGCCTTCAACTTTTTGATGATGTGGTCAGCAAATCCCACCTTGGTGGAAGCAGGAAGAGGCTGAATGGTGAAATCATAAAACACAGTGGCGTAAAGTAAAAGTTGAAATGGTATTAACTGATAGATTAAAGTTCAGCCCAAATATATTCTTCCGGGTGCTCACACAAGCTCTACTGTTGTAAATCATTCAGCTGCTGTAAATGAACCAAAGCTGTTCATTCCTGAACTCCTGCTCTTCCTTCGTCCTCTTTTTCAAAGTTACTGATGCTGTCTTTTCTCTGCGGTTTGACTGGGAATCGGCCTGTGTCAGAAGAGTCCCAGAAACCACTCATTTCCCTCATGGGCAGAACTTTGCAAGGTACAACAAAGCTGTTGTAATGCCTTCCTCTAACAGTGTCTCTTTAGTCACTAGGAAGGGATTTCCTGTACTTGATATTTAAAAAAAAAGAGAAACTTAGAAAGTAAATGAAACTATTGGGTTTTTTTCATTTATTAGTTTGTTTTGCTTTGCTTGTTTTAAGACTAAGGGAAATTAAAGATGTGGAAAAAAGGTCCACCAGTAGAATGATAGGACAACTTAGTGGTTGCCAACAAAGGCCAAGGAACTCTTTGATAATGGAAACTCCCGTAATGATACTGTTTTGGTGGGGAAGCAGGATGGGGATGTCCCATACCAGAAAAGATTTTCCTGTAGGGTGAAGTTTGGAAACAATTATTTGAGAGCATTTGAGTGACTGTATTATAATTTTGTGAAGCTGCCTTCACTATTACTCTGTTAGAGCTCCAAGGCCATGAACAAAGAAAGAGATCAGGTCCTCTTGGTCCCAGTGCTACAACAGTGTGGATTGCAATGCAGAACTGGTGCCACTGTTACTCCTGTGTGCTTGGAAGATGACTGGCTGCACCTGAATCCTCAGTGTTTCTGACTTTGGGTATCTACTACACAAATTTACATTTGTGGCAAGTAGATACCTATGACATGGTTCCGTGTTGTCGTTCCCATTGAACACAGTCCATCTCTAATAATACTTCCAGTGTGGTTGGCGCTTTCAAAACTTTGCTGAGGTTCCCTCAAAATGTTCCTAAAAAGTTGAAGACTTGCAGGTGATTGTGAGGCTCAGAATACAAATTTCTTTCCTGCTACCAAATCAACAGACTGTCATATTGATTAGGTGTATACTTTACCCTGTAGACCTCTGTTAAAGCTGGGTGGTTAATGACTTCAGAAATGGGCAGCAACAACATGGGTTTGGAAGTATTTCTCTTCCTGTGTGTGTATAAGCAGACCAGTGCAGAGGGAGGAGTAGCTGTTCTTCCTTCTGCTATGGTACAGATCTCTCACTGGAGTGGAATGAGATGAGCGAACCAAGCCTGAGAATGTTTGAAATGGACTGTGCTGCTTCCTCTTTCAAAGTAAACAATACATACAGATATTCAGTCAGGAAGCTGATAATGCATTTTTTTAAAATATGCATATCTGTCTCGCTTTCTTTTTTTAACATGAAGTATTTCTGATTCCTCAGAACCCAATCCTCACCTCTACTTTGGGAATATGAGGAAACTTTGGAAAAAAAATTGTCAAATTCTCACCCTCACTTTCTCCTTATGAGCCACTGACATACCAGCATACATTCTATCAAAATATATCTAAAGAAGTACACATTTCACGTACTAAGCTGTTCTAATCATATCACAAGTCATGGAAGAACCATTCCAGGTTGTTGCTCAAGCAAGCATAAAAACATATTCAGTTTTAACTATGTGCAGATATTTTTGCTTCTCTAATGACTGTTGTATCTAGTCAGCAACTCAAATTTTAGAAACCCTTGCATGTGGTCCACTGAAAAATTTCAATGAGATTGATAGTGATTAACCATACATATGCAAGCCTTTTAAAGACCATGGCTGATATTCACAATTTCTCATTTTTTGATTAAAAACTCTGTCCAAAATAACAAGGTAATTTCCTCTTGGTGAAATGCGAGACGAATTTAACCCAGGGACTGTCATGTGATCATCTTGGAAGACCTTTGCCTGGGATGTCTATGTGGAGCAGTCCCTTTAAAAGTGGGAGGTTCAAGCAATGGCTGTTTTGCAAGTGTGTTTGCAGCTCTTCTCTGTGGGAGCTGGTGAGCATACTTGATATTGATTATGCTTTCCCTTGCATCTTTCTGTTATGTTTCTGCAGAAGTGAAGAGTTGTGGTCCGATACCTCTCAAACCGCCATTTCTATTATATTTTGGAGTGTTGTCCTTTTTATATGCTCGTGCATTTCATGTAAGCTCTTTATCCCAGCACTTGTATTTCTAAAACAGTATGTGCTAGGTCTTTCTCCAAAATTCCGCTGGTGGCNTTTTTTTTTTTTTTTTTAAAGAAATACTGGGGGGTGGGGAGCTTTTTATTTGACTTGTTGGTAACTTGACCTGTCTTATGTTTCTGCTTGTGTTTTTAATGCTGCTGCACAGCTGTGAACAGAAGGTAGAAAAGAGCACTGTATCAATACTATGGTAGTAATAGGGCTCTGTATATGTGAAATAACAAAGTGGGGCTGAAAACATCAGGTACTGATATAATTGTATTGTCTGGAGCCCAACAGACACCAATAGAGTGGCTCAGTGCTGCACTGTCAGGATTCGTGTTTTCCCATCTTTTAACCTCTTGTCTCTCCCTAGGCTATTATGGTCCCACTTACATGTCATTATCTTACAGTATCAGGGCTCAATACCTAGTAAAACACAGTTATTTAAAGAGGTTGACAGAATATTCACCTCTGTCACTGCGTGGTCTTTTTATCTATCTAAATAGTTAGGGGTTGGGTTTTTTCCTCCATTGCCTATGCCTCCTTATTTCTCTTTCCCTTTGTTATGATCTCTACAGCTCACTTGACTCTCTGACGGTTCGGTTAACTCTGACATTTTGGGGACATAGTTTGCATGAAAGAAACTACAAAACAAAAACTACACTTCATCTTCAGAGGTTGAGTTCTGAAAAACTCTCCTGAAGCAACATACTGAGAGTAATAATGATAGTAATTCCTGCATCATTAATTATCATATAAAATCTCTTACATCTGCAGAATGTTATTTAGGCTGCAAAATCAAGCACTAGAAATGTCTGACCTAGAAGTTACCCACTCAGCTTTAGCTCTGATCCTTTTGAGTATCTGTCCTGTGTGCAAGCTGGTTTCTATAGGAGATATTGTTTGTGTCTGTGATTAAGTTGTCACAACTCTTATGGGGCCATAAATAATGTTTTGCTAGCACCTGAAAAAAAATAATTTTCCTATATTTTCAGGAGGCCTTTGCAGGCTTGATCTAATTTAAAACTACCCTCCGTCTGTATGTAGCATGTTATATAGAGAATATATATGCAAGACTTTAAAATAATAAAATTTGATCAGATTCTGGAACTAGGTTCCCCTGTTTGCACCTCAATTTTCCTCTTCACCACACTAAGTTTATTTGTGTTGTCTGTGCTTCTCTGTATGCTGTCTCTATTGACCTCTTGCACTGAGTGGCATGAGCAGGTCAGCAAGGAGTAAAAATCTGTAATGAATTAGGTCAGTAGATTTCTGGTAACTTTTAAGGCTGTATTTGTAACAACCACTTTATTTCTTACTGATCAGATCGTTGATGTTGTTACGGTCACACCTTCCTTCTTTTCAATACTAAAGTCTCTATTCAGATGCTGCACCTGGCTATTTCAGTGGGTTTTGTCTTGCTAATGTTACTAATAGAGACTTCTGGACTTGTTTTGTAGGTATTTTTTGCTTGCCTATACAGATAACTAATCCAAAGGTGCACTTGACTTAAATGTTTCCTAGCTTATGTTTCAGTTCTGTGAATGCTATAGTGGGGCTACTCATGAACTTATTTCAATGGATTTGCTCATGCAAAAAGCTAATAATTTGCAGGTGGATTTGCAGGGTTGGGTCTTGTTTATATTCTCCTAGGCAACTGCTGAAGTCTCTCAGTCATTAAACCATTAGAATACCTTCAACCAGCTGGCAACTCTGCGTATGATTAGGAAAATCAACCCAGCTGCAAAAGGAGAAATACCATCTCTGGAACCAGAGAAACGGAAGAGATAGTGGGCACCCTTCCTTCATTTAAGACAAGGGTATGATAGTTTGGACTCTGCCTGAGAAGTATGGTAAATGTAACAATGTCTCTCCTTTCTTTTGTTAAGAAAGTTGTCTGATAAAGTAGTGGTAATGCTAATGATCATATCAAAAGGTGATAGCTGAATCTTGGACCGGTATGGTATTTTCTGATGCTGCGGTACAGTGAAATGGAGTAAATGGTTGTTGCGCCTTTGGTGTGCCCAAGTGGGAGCTTATGACTCCCTTTTAGTTGCCCAGCCACTTGAAACAACGCTGCTATGAGCAGTCATGCTGCAGGAGATAGCCATGATTTTTGAGAGTGCAGAATTTTGGCGCTGCCCAGACGCTCTTGCAGAGCTGTGAATTCCCTTTCCGTGGTCCAAGCACTTTTGAACCCTGAAGATGGTAAAAGATTCCCTTTATGGTTAAAATATAGGCAAGGATAAAGGAACTTGAAAAAAAATGTTGATCTAAACCATTCCTTATAGAAGCACACACAATTTTTCAGGGTATGCGGATGCTAGCTCCAAATGCTGTGATTTGGATCTATTCCTAAATAAGAACAACCAACATAATAACACATTATCTAGAGCTATAGCTCTGCAAATTAAATGTTTGCTGAAAACAGGACTGGAAGGGGAGCAGTAGTTCACATAATGCTTTGTAATATGCTTAAGCGGTATCTGTATAGCTGGGGAATTTGAGGTATATTTGTTTTTCATTGCCATCTTTTCAAGCAGTGTCACTAGATTTGCAGCCAGCTCTCAGGTTGTTTCAGGAGACTCGGATGTTCCTCCTTTTACGTTTCGTAACTGTCTTCATTGAAACAAATGTGGCGTGTAGGGAAATCTCGAGTAAATTAACCAGATTGAAATGGGGCAAGGAGCAGCAGTGGAATATTAACCCTGATATGTCCCGGTGCAAAGAAATGCCTAACAACTTTTCTTTTTTAAGCAATGAGGGAAACTGAAACAACCTGACTGTAGTAGAAAGTGATGCAGAAATAACAGCAATAGCTGTGTGGGAGAGAAAGCTAGCGGCGAAGTACCTGTTCCAACCGGATCATGTTAATTTGGACAGCTGAGCACCTTTGGGAGTGCTTCTTGATCAGGGAGCTGAACCTACTCAGAGTGGATACCTGGCTTTAAACAGTTGGGCCATGCGCTCTCCTATGCCGTCTGGGTGTGAACCAGCTTACTTTGGCAGGTGCATGCTGCAAGAGCAGTGGGATGTGTCTTATCATAGACATCTTGGGTGTTTGGCAGAACCAGGCAAACTTCTTGTATAGAGCAGAGGGCCGTTGCTGTCGTTCTTCTTTTTCCATCCTCTCTTCCTAAATCCAATTGATGTTGTCAGAGGAAAAGCAACTTATTTTGATCACATCATTCTGCCCATTTCATTTTAGTTCATGTGTTTGATTCATCTGTTGCAGCTAAACAAAATGCTGCAGACATGCTGGCACAGACGAAAAGGATGATCTAAGCATGGTGGTATTAGAACAGGTCTGGCAGGGTTAATCCAATTTCTTGCTCTGCCACAGACTTTCTGTGCAGGCTTGAAGAATTCACATGATTTCTCTGGACTTCAGTTCCTCATCTGTAAAATCATGATAAAACTAGGTGATGAATGGATTTTTTCAGTTCACCAGCCAAACTGTAAAATCAAAGGAAGAGGTGAGAATTTTGTTCAGAACAGAAACATCTTAGCAAATCAGACTGAACAAACATAAAGGTCATTTGCAGTGTTTTGCTCAGTCTAAAATGAACTGTTGTGATTCGTTTTATATATTTGAAGGAAACCCACCTTTTTCTTTGACAAAAACATCATATTGAAATGCAAATTTAGTTTTTGTGATGGTATCCGAATGAAATACTGCCAGTGCCAAACAGTTCTCCATTTTCCCATTTTATACTCTAGCCCTTCTCCCTACTTTACAGGGCATTATTCACCAGAGTTGAAGAAGTAGCTTCGCTTCCTCTGAAACATTACTGTTTGGGCAAATAATAACAACACTAATAAAGTATGTAGTTTTATACACACTCATGTTGCTCTGGCATAAGTATTTCATTGCCTAACACAGTCTATGTGTGTATATGGAGGATACAGGGTGAGATCACCTGGATAATCTCGCATAGAGGTATTTGTATCTGGATAGAAAAGCAGACAAGTCATCTTCCAAGAGTAATTCTTGCTTTGGAAAGAAGCATGCCTTCATGGTGGAAAGGTCAGCGTTGCTAATCCATAATCTGGATTTGATGCCGACTCTGTGTCTGAATTTGGTCTAAACTCATTCCTGTTAACATTAAAGGAAGTTTTATTGTGAGCAGAATCAACCTCTTCTGTGTGACCTTGATGAGTCACTTAACATTTCTGTGCTTAATTTTTCCCCTCATTGATCAAATAAGGAATCAGCCTTCTTTCTTCACAGGGGTGTCTTTCTGTAGAATGCTTGCAATGTGCTTTGAGATAATAATTTCTCTCTGCAGACCTTCAGTAACATAACATGCTGATCAAATTCAGCTTGGTCAAACACCTGGTAAATCTAGGAGATGGGACTCAGAGCAATGACTATGCTGCAATCTTTCCCCTCTGTGTCTTTCCCCCTCTTCTTTTATGCTTTAATAATGAGAATGAGCTTTTATATGGACTATTAACACTGAACAGGGTGCTGGGGAAATGAGATGTTATTAAAATATAAAAGACAAATAAGTTTTCTTTGCTTTTTTTGAAGTTTAGATAGGTAAAATCAGTACCTGAAGTGATCTGATAGAATCAGCAGAGCAATGCACCACATAGCAATACAGGAATAAACTAATAACAGTCTGCTAGTTAAAACATTATCTTCACTGCACCTAAAGAGGCAGAGTTCCACTGCTGCCATGCAGCTACTTCTGTACTAGCATTTCCGTGAAAAGCAAGGCCAGAAGGATTTCCGGAAAAAGAAAGCCAGAGAAATAGTTGTCATTCATACAAGCCTCTGACACAGTTATGTAACTTCTGAAATCACTGCAGCAAGTTCTGAACAATGTGTAAAATGAAAAAATGCCCACCAAATGCAGAGAGAAGAGAACAAGCACAAGGCCACTTGGAAACCGCTGTGCTGTATTACTCCGCACAAACATGTAATCTTCAGCCTGGTTGGAGACAGAAGTGCCTGGAATGCTGTAGATTGCCCACCTTCCTCCATAACTAATCTGTTTGTTTACTGAGGACTAAATGAGAGCTATGCATGCTCCTGGAAGATGACCCCCCCAGTGTTTTAATTTCTCTTTCTCTGGATAGAACATTGGTGACAAGGCATGAGAAACAGAAAGAGAATATGTGCATTCTGTGGTCTTACATTTACTCTCTAGTTAAAAAAAAAAAAAAAAAAGGTCTACTTGGGAAAAGTTTGAGAATGCCTATGTACCTAACTCAAAATTAAACACTTCTGCTACCTTTTCTTCACCAGGGAGTTCACTGCTTCAGGCTAAGGTAGTGTTGACACTGACTATAAAACTGACTCTCTACCTGGTATTGCTGATTCTGACCATCAACTACAGCTGTCTAAACTATAAACAAGAAAAATGACACAAACTGAAATTAAATGTCAGTTTCTGTTTGTTTCTTTTCCTAAGAAAGACAGTGCTTCTTTTTATTGTTTCCATGTCTTTAGGAGTTTTGTTTTCAAGGTTTTCTCTGTGGTTTGCCAGGCCAGGAATAGAAGTCTGAGGTTCTCGTACAATTTCCCAACTCCCAGAGCTGGGCTGAGTAGAAAGCCCATTTGCTTCATGACTTGCAGTGGTGAAAGTCCCAAGATTAGTCCATGCTGCCTGCTCCAGTGTGGAGCCTCAATGAAATCGGTGCTGCTTTTCACAGAGACTAGTAGTTTGGCCTGGATCCAGCTGCAGAATTGAAGTCTCTAGTGGCTGCAAGAAAAGTGAGGGAAGGTGGCATCATTTTTACTGGAAAAAATGGTCTGTCCTCTGCAGAATCGTCCCTACTTTTGATAGGTCTCCTGAGGGAATTCAGACCAGCGGTGCTAGATGGCTGCAGTACTCGTGGAAATGTGTAGGTCTTGGAATACTTCCTCGCTTCTTTTTAATTATACTGATTGCTTTCTAATTTTGCAATACAGTTCATCAGTGGGTAGCAAATGTTTTTTAGGAAGCAGATTGCTTAGGTTAAGCGTCATCCCAGGCCTCTGAGGCTGCATCCTTCTCCAGCCGCGCTCAGCGGACGCTGTGAGTGGGGAGCCTTTCTTGGCACTGCGTGGGCCGGCTGCCGGTAGAGTGATCCCTCCGGGACGGCTCGTCCGCAGGAATGCCTTGTGCAGGAGTTACGGGCGGGAGCCTCTCTCTAGCTGAAGGGCCAGGTAGGAGTTAAGCGGGAGGCAGCGGCAGCAGCTCGGAGCAGCGTGAGCAGCGCAGCCACTAGAGGGGACTAAAGACCCGCACTGGGCTGTCCGGGCTCGGGCCCCGGGCTGCCTCAGGGGCCGCGCAGAGGCGGGGGGAGAGGGGGGGCAGGTGAGGCGGAGCTGGCGGGCCCGCTGTGGAGTCAGCGCCTGCGGAGGACGGCGCGTTTTGCCGAGCGCCAAGTCCGGAGTGAGGGCGAGGTGAAGGCCGCGGGCGGCTGCCGAGGCACCTCTGCGGTTACCAGAGCCCGGCGGAGGGAGGCAGCGCCGCTGCCCGGTTTCTGTCGAATGGCGTTACTGGGCTAGCGTTCGCCTTGCCCCACGTTCGCCCGGCGAACCCCAAGGCTGATCGGTATTTTAGGAAGTCCGTGCAACACAGGCTTGGCAGTCATCTGTTCTGCGATAGGGGGAGATAAAATTTAAAGCTATAATAACTCTTTTTTTGCTGGAGATTGCATGCTGAGCGGAGTGATCTTTGTGCAGGAGACAAACCACCCTGCTACTGATGAGGAAAAAGAAAATTCAGTCTCTGTAAGGGAAGGATCTGCCTGCGAGATGCCCTTTGAGTCCGAGTTTTGTGTGTGGCCTTTAAACCTTAAACTTGTGTCGTACAGTTGACTTCAGGCGCAGCACCTGTTTCCAGCTTCGCTTTGGCCAAACGATTAAGCGTTGGCTTGAAACTAAGCGTGCAAGATGAGCGGTTGTTCACAACTGTGACTTGCTGAAATCGGTTTTATTTACGCCTTCCTCTTCCACAAAGATCCTTGATATATTTGATGGCACCCTACCTGCCTAACATCCTGCTACAAAAGGTGGTATCCTGTATACTCTCTAGAGTGCAGTCTGATGTTCAGAGCAAATGACTGTCCAAGTTATAAGTAATGAATCGGAAACAGTAATGAGGTTTTCTTTTAAACATACCGGGAAAACGTACTTAGCTGCTGGAAGAGCACAGCAAAGGGGGATGCTATGCTCTCTAGAGTGCAGCTTATGGATGGGTTTCTAGGTTTGCTGAACACATGAGCAGCAAATCCAGGCTTGATAGTAGTTCAGGAGATACCTTGTTATAGACGTGTGTATTCTTACTAGGGTTGAATGTACGCCAAAGCGCTTTCCCAATTTCTGTATTTCAAAATCTAGACTAGGTGCTTCTGAAGTCTGAGATAAACGTTCCATTTGCAGAAGTGAATTTGAAATAATGCCCTTCTTGTAACTGCATAAGAAAGGATGCAGTTTGCATATGGACATTTGGGGGTCTGCATTCCAAATAGATCCAAACCCAAATTTATAATATTATCCTTGGACTGAACAAGCAATACAAGCATCATGCTTGTGTTATATCCAGATAAATAATATTGAAATTATTTAACAGTAAATGGCTAATAAAACTTGGTTAATTTGAATCTAGTTTCCTTTATTTTTTTTTATAACAGCACATATCTATATTCAATATCAGTATCTCACATTATGATGTGAAACACTCAGGGTTGTTAAGATAATGTTCACTCCCACAGCAGATGAGTCAGCTCTTCAAACCCAATAATTAGTATCCTCGTTGATTCATACTATCACTCAACCCATGATGGGTCATTTGTGGCTTCCAGTCTTCAGGACACAGCCATATGGCATCCCAGTGGGATCCAGGGCACTGACCCTGGGCTATTACAAGGGATACATGGTTGGCGTGCTAGACTACTGATTAAATATTAACCATAGCAGACACATTATTTCCACTCTGCTTTGAGATGAGTCTTTAATTAGAAAGAAAATAACAGCAGCAAATGAAGTTTCATGGTTGTTTTCTGAAGTAAATATTTTGACCTGTTGCCTGTGGTACAAGCTCAGAAAAGTCCCCTGAGACTTTCAGCCTGCCACTCAGACCAAACACAGGTGTCCTGAATGGTATCTAGCCATCAATCATCTGACATAGGTAAGGAAGTTTAAATAGGAGAGATGACTTGCCTAGATAAAAAGAACATACTTCTATTAAATTTAACCATGTCTTTTCTAGGACCAGCTACTCTTGAAGCTGTAGTTATACGAGCAACTGAAATTTTTGTTTTCTTTTCCTTCATAATGGAAATTCTTGTCAAATAAATTTACCACAAGCTTTAATTAAATTCTTTATTTAACAGTCTCGTTTATTATTCTTACATGCCCTGAAAGAAGAGCCATTGGGTTTAATTACATTCCGGGGTGGGGTGGGTGGGGAATAACTAGTTAAGGATGCACATTTTACATTTCATGAATAATGTATGGTTTTAGGTACATAAGTTTAATGTTTTATCTCTTTATAAGATGCTGAGATAATCCAGAATTTAGTTTTCTGCCCTCAGAAATAAAGATGTAATTATTTTTTTAAAATTTCTTATTCCTAAGCCCTTGATTTTCTTTGCTGTTTTCCAACCCTGAGAAGCCTTTCCTAAAAATGGACCAGATTCTTAATGTTTAAACCAACCTCTCATTTATTCATAATTAAATATAAATAGATTTGCTGATGCTTAATACTTATTACAAGTCCAAGGGAGTATTTTTCTAAACAGACATTTGAAATTTTTCATTGCAGAGAAATATAGACTCGCTGTTCCTATCAAATAACGTGCATCTCCTAAAGTTTATAGCAAGCCAGTTCCATGATTTTATTAAAAAGAAATATGATTAAGCCACTTACTAATAAAAGCAGTAGTTTCATGTGCATAAATCCTGCCACTCTCTTTTGTGTTTTAAGCCTAAAAGTAATTCTTTTTCTTTCAATACAGTTTTCTCAGGGACAAGGATGAGTAAACCTTCTTGATGTGTTATTACTGATTTTTTCTTAGGTCAGGGTTATATTCATGCATAACTTAAATATGACCACAGTCTTGGAGACAATTTTAGCTGTGGATCAAAGCAGGAGCCCATCAGAGGCACTGGTAGTACGTAGTACCAGACTTAAAACATGTATATTCTAGAAAAACTTTCTCAGAGAGGATCCCAATCAGCTAGTAGTTGGTTTATGGCCTAGAAAGTCTGATTTATCACATACTAAATGCTTGCCCTCATATTAGTATTTTATAATGTCTATTTCTTAGAACCACTGTTACTTTTTTGTCTACAGTATGTATATAGTATGGACCTTATTTCCATAAATAGTGCTTGCATCACATACATTCATGTGATGTCTTGGTTAATTTTCTTAGGTTAAATTGCACAGCAGCCCACTTATTAATTTAAGTATTCTAGGTGGTTTTTAGCAATGGTAGTTTTGTTGAAGACCCTAATTAGTAAAAACAATTCTTCCCCAATATTCTACCCTGGGTTACACTTCTGCAAGTTGAAAGCGTGTATTAATTTTCTTCTTTGCTTTTTAATTAAAGCTGGCTTCTACAGCTGCAGTTTCAATTTGGTTTAGTACTCTTTAAAGTAGTGATGTCTTAATCCACAAATGAAAGTGAATGTTTTCTGTGTAAACAATTAGGAAGATTGTCTACTTAAGCAGGTGAGAAGATAACAAACATAAATTGTGCATATCGGTATTGAAGAAACTCTCTTTTTCCTAAGTGAGGACAAAATGTTTCTTTTTGGAAACTGAGGAGCTGTTAATGAAGAGGCCACATTCAGAAGATCACAGGAGTTTCTGTAGGGAGATTATGCCCACTGAAGTCCTACCTTCATCACTGGTGCATGCTAAACCCTGTACTAAACCTTTTAAAAGTGGCAGCAATGTCTCTTGCCAGCAGTTGTAAAGCCTTTCCAGCTCCTGGTGTAGCTGCCTCAGCACTTCAGTGGCACTTGTGCAAAGGTCTTGGGTGGTCTTCCTCAGTTTCGTTCAAAGGGAAGCTCCCTGCCCAGCCCCACTGTGTCTCTTCAGCCCCATAAACAATCAACAGCAAAAGGGAGACTCTCTACCCTTTGTGTTTATCTGTATAGTAGGGAAGGTGACCATCAACATTGTCCCTTCATCAGTAAAACTAGTCCAAAGACTAAAATCCTTAGGGAGATTCCCTTTGACTTTTCAAGGCTTTGGGTTAGGCCTGTTGTAACTGCTCACTCTTCTACTTCTGTGTGCTCTGTCTTTTCCTCCTACATTATGTATTGCACCTTTCAAAGTTTCTAAGAAGAAATCTATTTGGAGACTTTGTGGATTAATTTGATTAGTTATACGGTAGAGAAAAATAGCTGTTTTGCTAAGCTGGCATTATTGGGAATAGGTCAAATTCTGCCAGCACCTTCACTCTTCCTGATGCAGACTAGATCTATTGAAATGCACATGGATTCTTCTCATTTCACTTTAGAACAATCTGAAGCAGAATTTAGCCCATTATGCTTAATTACATGAAAATCATCTTGTAAAGGTCTCATTAGTCTTTCTATTTGTGCTGCTGTTTTTCTCCATGAATCATTGCAGCTAATATGTGAGTGATATTGGGTATGGCTGTTTACATACAGAGAATTTATATTATAATACTCTGTTTGAATCCCTAGCTATGTTCTTGGGTTTTCTTTTGACAGTAGTAGGACTTGATTTAACAAAGGGATAAATGATTTCCAGACTATAATGAGCCTGCACTAGAGAAAACTCCATTAAGTCAACAGGTGCCTGTTGATTTTCTTTTTTTTTTTTTTCTTTTTTTTTTTTTAACTATGCTAGGAACTCTGCAATATGTGACTGGTTTCCTTCAGGTTCCTTAGCATCGTCAGGGCCTTAAATATAACTCATATTGGAGATAGAGGACCCATGCGTAGAAATACACTGATTTTACTTCAGGGTTGCTGTGCTGCTGGAATGGCAAACGTTAGAAAGAAAATGAGTAAATTTTTCAGTGTAGTGTCTATTTATGTTACCTGTTAGCAGATAATGCAGTCTCTGAAGAACACTGCCATTGGCTGTGTTCTTGTCACTCTTTCCTCCTTCATATCTGATTGAATAATTGGAAAGAAATTCTCCTGGGGACAACTGAGTTAACGTAGGAAGGGAGGCAACTATTTGGTAGCAATCTTAATTGGAATGATATCTTAATAACCCAACATGTCATTTTGGATACGGTGGGACATAGGGTTCTAAAATAGAAGCCAAAAGTGATGTTCTCATCACTTGTCAACCACAGATCCAAGAGTATTTATGGATGTTTTATGACTTTGCACTGTTAGACAACTAACTCCATCTTACCTTCACATAATGGGGAACAGTTGTTCATTAACACTTCCTCAGTCTTTCTGTAAACTGTGTTGGATACCATTTCCATCTTTAAGCCTTCAGACCGTATGTAAACTAGTGCAGTATATTGTGGTAGATGGATAGATGTTGGTACCTGTGGCTTCCCAAATGCTTTCAACTAGAAGATGATGTAGAAAATATGCAGTGATATGAAACAATATCTTTCCAATTATATTTGGTTGTTGTGGGTGGTGGTAGGGGAAATTTTTGCTTTGTGGCTGGGGGTTTTTGTGTGTGTGTGTGTGCGCGCTATCTTTCTCCCAGTCACATCTATTGTATTACTTAGAACTAGGGGGCAAAGTCCTCCCCTTCCTTGTATGCTGTATAATTTCAGATCCTGCCACATCATAAGGACATATCTCTCCTGTCAAAAGGCACTCAGAAACTTATTTAATTTTTTCCTCTGACCTTACTAAGCCTAGAAAATACAGCCTGTGAACCCTAACTAGTGATGTGTTAGACCTGCTGAAACACTAATCAGATGGCACACTGGCTGATTTCTCTCCTTTTTCTCCAAGGAGTGCAACAGTTGCTCAGAAATGACCCAAATAATTTTTATTAATGGGCCCAACATTACTTTCATTTCTGAAGAGACAAATCATTTAATAAAATGTGTGTTCAGTTGTGTTCATTAGTGCTAATCAGTAGTTCATTAAACCTTAATCATACCAATTTCGGGCCACTAATATTCAGGTAGTTTAATAAAGGACCCAGCAGTAAAAGAGCACACATTGCATATTCAGGAGCATATGTATCCATAGCAAACCCTACTTGAATATACCCTGCCCATTCAGTTGGGTATCAGGGATGTGATAACAACAGATGAAAGCAAAAAAGTATACATGGCAAAACACCACTGATACAGTTTTAACTATAGCACGTATAGTTAAATATAGTGCTTATACATTACAAAGCCTTTGTCCCAGAGACTACTGTTGTTGACTTGGGTGGGAGTGCTGTTTGAGCAAGGAGTGCATCAGGCTGAAACTTTTGACCAATGGAGTTAGCCTCTATAGTGGAAACAGCAGGACAAAGTCCAAGTATATTGGGAACGCTTAGTATTTTGAAAGGAGGATTTGTAAAACAGCGTATTGGAGAATACTATGTATAGTCTTCAGTTCATAAAGTAATTAACACATACAAAATTTCAGGATATATGTAATTCTGCTGAAGTTACTGCTACTAATGTCTTATTCAAAGCTCACGAATCTAGCTTAGTACATTTCCGAGATCTCATACTGTCTTTCAAGAAAAGCTGTTATCAGTTGAACAATTCTCTCTGGATGTGTGAAGCCCAAACAGGGCTACAGACAATGCTGAACAAATATGCTTCACTTATTACTACTTATGTATTAAAAAGTCACTCTGAATTTCATGGTTTGCACTGAAGTCTAAGGAATAACAGTGACTCCTATCAATATACTAATTCTGTGTCAGAGCTCTGATGTGGCAGAAATATGATTACCTGGTTTATTCCAGTTAAAATTTTATACTAATGCATGTGTGTACAAGCACGTCAGTCCTAATTGCTTCTGTGAACCAAACAGGAGTTAACAGCTGGGTAGAAAGATGGAATTTTAGGGAGAAGCCTGGAACTCCTTGCTGCTTGTTCTTAAGATCTTTTCTTCATTGAAATCCAGTCATAGTTGTTGAGATGCTAGTTTCTATATTTTAGGTGACCGTAGCTGAAGAAGGTGTGGCAACATGTGAATGTCTTCCCTCCGAGAAGTGCAGTGTAGTATTTTATCACCTAGTACAGTAAGATGTCATCATACAGTGAGGTCATCCTTCTGATCCTGTCCAGGTAAGAAAATTATTGTTTAACTTGAATTGGATCCCTACTTTAATCTCCTTTTACACTCTCTATCATCTCGTCTTTCTGACTTAGCAGTTCTCATAAACAGCATTGAGCCATTTCAGTGAGAGATCTTGATGTTTACATTGAATTTTTGTCCTACAATAAAACATTGTACCAGAAAGAAAATGAGAATTTACCTCTTCCCTCCTCTGTACATTGAATACCATATAAACCTTATTTCCTTTTTTTCTTGCTCTGTAACCACCCCTTTCTCCTTTTCTTTTCTTTTTTTTTTTTTTTTTTTTTTTTTTTTAGGACATTTAAATTTTATGGGAGAGGGNAAGTTAAAATGTTATGGGAAGAGATATTCTATAACAACTGCACTTAGTAAATGAGTGTCGAGGCATAGTAATGCAACAGAGTCGTAAGTGTCCCTGCTAAGATAGCCATATTCATCATGGCTTTACTAAGCACTGTTGTATAGGTAAGTAAATGGTGTATTTGTTTTCCCAGCCTACTCTCATCAGAAATGAATTAAATGCATACAGAATGATTCTAGATTGTTGCTATTTAATGTCTTGATAATTTTTACAACAGTGTATTCATCTTGCCTGTCTGAGGGTCTCCATTCAGTCTGCCTATCTGTTGACTGGAGTCTCATGTAACGCACTTTACCACCTCTGTAAAACTCTACTTAAAATAAAGCTGACATTACAATAGGATCGTGATGCTTTAACATACTGGGTAGGAGCTTATCAACAGCTCCAAGAATACGTGTGGGTTCAG
>VYZV01005072.1:19053-29960 GCA_013401275.1 Pandion haliaetus | reverse complement strand
GCAACATTCTTGGTTTGTTTATGTTTCATTCACTGTAGTTTTCTTTTTCTATTCCCTATGCCAAATAAACTTCACTTTACTTTCTTTACAGGAGCTCGAATTGGCATTTTATAGTAGTGGGAATAATAGCACCAGGAAGTCCCTAAAAGAAAACCAACTTCTGACCTTAGAAAGCTGGACAATGAGTAGAAGTAACAGAGTGACTCTGAAGAGAGGGAACAGCAGCTGTATCTACAAAGGTGTTGCAAAGAAGCTGGAACAAGCCCATGCAGGAATGAGGCATATTTGGATCTGCAAGGCTTCAGCTGAACATACTGTAAACATATTTCCTTAGTAAAGCAGTAGTTAGGGTAGGCAAAGCTTAACCAATAATTTTGCAAATGAAGAGAGAGATCCAGAACTGTGGCACAGATTAGCAATTCCTTAATCGATTTCTGATGTTAGCATTTCAATCAACAGAAATTCTCAGCTTAAATAGCAGGCCCAGAACCCATCAGCTGCTACTAGATGAATACTGAGCTTGTGCTTTCCACAATTTAGATTTTTACCCGGAGTACATTTGCTCCCTTACGTTCACAATACAGTAACCTCAATTAACAGGCATGTTTGTTATTTATACATCATGCAACACAAAAACCAATACTCTGTCCTGCCCAAAATTACTTTTGATTGAGAGCATCTGACATGCATATAATAGTCTCAATTACGTACACTGTTTACATATTGCAGGGAACCTTTCGGATAGGAAATGCTTTCTATTCCATGCTCTTGAGGGAAAAAACCACAAGTCAGTGGTAATCTAGGAGCTTAGGTATCTATACTGGTACCGCAATTTAACGCAATATGGTTCTTCACTTTGGCTTGCTCACAAATGGGATGCAAAAGGAAACTGCAGCTCATTCAGCAGACTGAATAATGTATTGTCTAAGGCAAAATTTTAGAGCAGTCATTTATGTGTTTACTAAGGTTAAATTGCAAATAATGTCTGTTCTGCTTTTCCACCATTGAAAATGTCAAACTTCAGCAAATGTTTTTTCAGTTCAGTTATTAAAACCAAATGCCTACTGGTCCAAAACAAATCCACTACCACCAATTTCAAATATTTCTCAGAAGGTAAGTTGGGAACATGTACAACGTAACTGAACACTGAAGCCATAATTACATTAAAAGCCATTCAAATTAATTTACATTATTTACATAGATCTTTTTCTAACTAGAAAACACATTTCTTTGTCTATAAGGATATAGATAGAGGAGTAAGTTCCTACACAACCATGGTTACTTCATTTTTGCACCAACTTAACCCACAGTAACTGCTATGTGCAAGAACACACAACAGCAAAATAGGCAGGCAACCAACTACTGCAGAGTAGCTGTGCGTGGGTAACTTGCACCTTGTTCCTTACTCCACTGTAATTTGTCTGTCTGCTCCAAAAAAGTAACCATGAAGGTGGAAGTCACTGTACTGAAGGTTGTACGAAGGAGTACTTACCATGAGTACAGAATGGTTCCCACTACTGATGCAAGTTTGCTGTTTTCTTGCTTTTGCTTTGCAAGCCCAAAGTCAGCTACAATGAAAAAAGATTCACATGTCAATAACCACCCTCTCTGCATGACAATCTGTGCTGGTTCACAACAGCTGAAAAGTTGGGGGAGGGTGCAAGAGAGGTTTGGTAGTTTTTTTATCTTTTACATTTCACAGTACTAGACCACACTATCTTCCTATCTCCACATTAATCAACAACTTATGTTTGAATCAGGCCTATCAGCTTTAAAAATATTATAAACACACCTCTGATGCTTTCAGTCCAAACTACATGACCAGTTTCAGGTTTCTGTTAATATATTTTAATAAACTGTATGACAATGCCATGTATCTAATAAGCAGTGACCTAATGCCCAAATTAATGGAAAAAATAATGTAACGAAGTCAGTAATTATTTCACTTTCCTTCAAATTATGGTAACTGGGAAGGGTGGACTTTCTCAGAAATTTAATTTCAAAGGAGTACGGGGGGTATAATATCTGAATAGTTCATGTTCAAAGATTGCTTTTGGTAAGAAATAATGGTGAATCTTGGCCTTACCCTTGTGACAAAAGCTGTAGATTTAGATGACCATGCAATTATGTTAATATAAGTGCCTTTTGTGTAATTATCAGGTAGTCTTTCACAAAATTGTCACACACAGTCTTTAGAGATTGTATTTTTAATCTAAATTCCATGCAAACAGTTCAAGTTTATTTTTTTCAATTCAATACTCTACTGCCTCAACACAACAATGCAGCTAAGATACATTGCACTTTATTAACTCCAAGGGCAGACAGCAAGAAAAAATCATTGTACTTGTTAAAGTCTGTTAATTAATTCTGCTTTGTAATACTACTTCAGAATTGGGAAGACTTGCATGGTAAATATTACTGTTTAAAATACTTTAAGGCTCCTCTTCTACTGGGACAGCGCCCACAGCATTCCTATTCCAATTGTTTTTACAGTGACATAGTTCACAAACATTTTCGTTCAAAATGTTTCTACTCATCAAAAAAAGCTGCAGATCAGAAGAAACACAGGCAAGAAAACTTAAGTTTCTGTTGGTTCTTGTTCAGTGAGAGCCTCAAGGGTCTGAAAAGGAGTAGATCTCTTATTCAGAAAGGGCCTCTGATAAGAAAGCCAAAACTAGGTATCCAGGCCACAGATCATTTTTCTTTGAATAAAAAATTCAAAGAACAACTAGCTCTGCAGTACTTGGAAAATGTAAGTAGAAAGAATGCTAAATTAACAGAATTACTGAGAAGCCTCCCTTTTGCCCTTGAGTTAAGACCGTCCTCAGGCAGTTCACTCCAGAGAATATTAATCCCAAGAGGACCAGAAGTTTCTTGTAATGTTGATACTTCCCTGCATTAATTGCGATGAATCATTCTAAATTCCCTCCTTTGGAATCCTTCACATGATATTCTATGAAGAAGGAGTATTAAGACATTATATCAATCAATAAATTCAGTTCTTAGTGCTTGAAAGATTTAGGAAAGGAAAGAGGAGAGCTGGACATCTCGGTTCTGGAAGCAGTCTATTTTAATACATTAGTGATTAACTGGAAAAAAGAAAGCAGGGGAAAAATCAGCCAGATGCAGTAAATATAGTCTCTTCCTTTTAGGCTTGGGTCCTCAGAAACAGAGGGAAACCAACCTGTTTCACAGGCAATAACTTTTTCCAAATTCTGCTAAACTGTCTTGACACCAGCAAGAAGCTCCTAAATACAGCTGATGCTGCCAGAGCTAAGGAATGTAAAGCACAGGACAATCAGCTTTACATTAAACATAAATGCTTTTTCTTAGCTTCTTCAAGCCTACAATACAGAACTGAATGAAAAGGAACTGGCAAATGTTGAACTGCATCGAACTAGTGAAATTGCTTCTTTTAATTTATGTAGCATCTGTCTGCAGCTTATAAACTGGTCTACAACTTTTAATACTCCAGGATTCTTTATTTGGTATTTGATGCCAAAAGTTGCTACAATAACTAACAAACAAACAAAATCATTTCTGAGAACTGCAAGAGGCCTGCCTCCCACACCATTAAATGAAGATATGACCAAACATAAAGATGACCCCTATTAACTGGTACTCATTGTTTCAGCTGTGAACTGAGGCTTGACTAATGAGGACCCATTTCAACAATTAGTATTTGGCAATTTCCTGAAACACCTTAACATCATAGCAGTATGTCTTTTAGAAGCTGGAAAAGAATTGTGAGAGAAAGATAATTCTGTACTTGCTCAACTTCTTATGAACTTTACACAAATGTCAGCTTTTAGCAGAGAGAGCGCTACATAAATCTCTGATCTGATCTAGTGATTCTTATGATGTTATTGGTCACTTCTGAAATTCAAAATCCTACTTACTTATCAAAGAAAGTATTCTTCCTGAACCATCTCGATTTACTACAATTAATTCATCCAGTGGCACAGCAAGCATTAAGACACAGCTCTTAAGTACAGGAACAGGCCCTTCCTCAGAAGCTAGACCTAACCAATTCACACATATCTGTGTGAATGCAGATGCATCTGTTCGCAAGTCTCACCAATTTTGGAATGGAATACAAAACTTACAGCTTCCAAATATTTTCCTACAGCTTCCATTCTCACTTACACAAAAAAAGCAACCTACCAATTGACAGAAGTGTTGTGAGTACTTTCTGGAAGGAACTATATCAATGCTGACAGTATCATGATAAATATCAGCAGAATAAAGGTGGCCAGAGAAAAATGGAAAAGAAAAGCCCTTAGAGAAAGTGAGAGCTTTGTAAACCAGTAAATTAGATGAACCAAAACAAAGGCCGGTAAGAGCAAAGGCAAAGAGATTGCACAAAACAGGAGGAAGGGAGAGGGCAGGCAGGCCATCCAGCCACCACCACCACCAGGATGCAGAAGTGCATGCTGCATCAGGCCATCCAAAGCGGAAATTATAAACCCACCTTAGTGATTCAGAGCAAGATTCTATGAGAAAGATGAGCTAGTAATCCTCTGCTATAAAAAAGACCAGTCCTGCCCCTCTCTTGCACTGTCTCTGGAAACCAGCTCATCTGGCACTTGTGTCTTGATGAGTTTAGCTCACTCTTTTTCTAGGCTCCTTTCATGTTGCTTTAATCTAGTCCCAGACCTGATATTGCAGTCCTAAAATCATTGAATTATCTACCACTTGTTGCCCTCTGTAGTTTTGCAATTGTCATGGCTTAAACCCACCTGGCAACAAAGCACCACGCAGGTGTTTGTGCACTCCTCCCTGCTCCCCCCTCCAGTGGGATGGGGAGGAGAATCAGAAAGGAGGAAGGAAAAAAAAAAAAAAAAAAAAACCAGAACCTCGTGGGTTGACATCAGGACCATTTACTGGGACAAATGGTACTAATAAAAGAATGTACAAAACAAGTGATGCACAGTGCAACTGCTCACCACCCAGAACCTGACGCTCCGCCACTTCCCACACCGAGAGAGAGAGTCCCCCTGCAGCCCGCTTCCCATTTATATACTGAGCATGATGTCACACGGTATGGAATAGCTCCTTGGCTAGTTCAGGTCAGCTGTCCTGGCTGTGTCCAGCTCCCAGCTTCCTGTGAAAATTAACTCTATCCCAACTGACCCCAGGACATTATCCACCCCTTATTCTATACCATCTACATCATGCCCACATCCTACACTTTCCAATTAATCACCACCACTTTCCCTTTTTTATATATATATGTGTGTGTGTGTGTATGTATGTACACACACACACACACACAAATAGCATTCCCTTAGTCTACAGTAGGCCATCCCTCTAACGTGTCCAAGGATTTTATTTAATTCATGACTTTGGGGCTCCATCTGTCATAACAGTCCTTCAGGGTAGGAGAGATGGTGTGTGGTGTTGGATTGTTGCATGCTGCCTCTTCAGCTTGCAGCTGGTATATTTGGCGCAACCCATGCGCATGGTCTGCGGGTTGAAGTTGTCGATCTTGAGGAATTTGCTGGGTGCCAGATCAACTTCCATCACTGTTGCACTTGGCTCGGTTTCAAAGTCCATCCTTCGGTCATTTGGGTAATTCTTATTGTAATACCCTTGAAATGGCATATAGCCACTACAGACATACAGCGGCAGGTTATTTAGCAGTTAACATCATACAGCCTAATTCACTGACTATTCTCTCCCAAAATCAAATCTCCTTGAGGTACACATTGAACTTTCCCATCCTTCTGCATCACCCACCAAGCGCACCCAGGTCCTTGAGCAAAAGCAATCCTGTGGCTGGGTTTGTCTCTGCCTGAGGCAGGACTAACCCAGACCGTCTTCCCTAACATACTCGCCATGCGCACTAGAGGGACTTCATCTCCTTCTACAGTATGTGGAAGTCTTGGTTGGGTGGGGCCAGTCCGATTGGCAGATCCTCTAGTATTAACTAACTAGATGGCTTTTGCTAAACGTGTATCCCAGTGTTTGAAAGTCCCACCCCCCATTGCTCTCAGTGTAGTTTTCAGCAGTCCCGGAGGCTGGTGCATGATAGGGGATGTGATATGCCCACTCGATGCCATGCTCTTTGACCCAGGTGTCTATGAGGTTGTTTCGGAAGTGAGTCCCGTTGTCCAACTCAATTCATTCTGGGGTGCCGTGTCACCATAAAACTTGTTCTTCAAGGCCCAGGATAGTGTTCCGGGTGGTGGCATGGGGCACAGGATATGTTTCCAGCCATCCGGTGGTTGTTTCCACCATTGTAAGCACATGGCGCTTGGCTTGGCGGGTTTGTGGGAGTGTGATATAGTCAATCTGCCAGGCCTCCCCATATTTATATTTCAGCCTTTGCCCTCCATACCACAGGGGCTTCAACCTCTTGGCTTGCTTAATTGCAGCACATTTCACATTCACAGATAACCTGCACGGTAGTGTCCACGGTCAAGTCCACCCCTTAATCATGAGCCCATCTATATGTTGCATCTCTTCCCTGATGACCTGAAGCATCATGGGCCCACCGAGCTATAAATAGCTCACCCTTCCATTGCCAGTCCAGATCCACCTGAGCCACTTCAATCTTGGTGGCCTGATGCACCTGCTGGCTGTTTTGATGTTCTTCAGTGGCCCAACTGTTGGATACGTGAGCCTACGTGACATACTTTTACAACCAGGTTCTCTAGCTGAACAGCATTATCTTGCCACAGTGCTGCAGCCCAGATGGGTTTGCCTCTGTGCTGCCAGTTGCTCTGCTTCCATTGCTGTAACCTCCCCCACAGAGCACTTGCCACCATGCATGAGTCAGTACAAAGATAAAGCACTGGCCACTTTCCTCTTGAAGCAATGTCTAAAACCAGCTGGATGGCTTTCACTTCTGCAAACTGACTTGATTCACCTTCTCCTTCAGCGGTTTCTTTTGACGACTTGTATAGGACTCCATACAGCAGCCTTCCACCTCCAGTGCTTTCCCACAATGCAACAGGACCCGTCAGTGAACAGGGCATATTGCCTCTCATTTTCTGGCAGTTTATCATACAGTGGGGCCCCTTCAGCACATGTCACCTCCTCCTCTGGCAAGATTCCAAAATCTTTGCCTTCTAGCCAGGCTGTGATCACTTCCAAAATTCCTGGGCGACTGGGGTTTCCTATGTGAGCTCATTGTGTGGTGTGATCAGTGTGACCCACTTCCTCCTCGTGGCATCAGCTGCATGATATGTAGACCCTCCCTTTGAACATCCAGCCCAGCACTGGCAGTCAGGGTGCTAAGAGGAAAATTAACTCTATCCCAACCGAACCCAGGACAGCAATGCAAGAATAAAATGGACTTTAGAGAAGCAACTCCCTCATCCCCCTAAAACAACAAACGCCCTCATTTTGACTGTTAGATTGTCCCACCTTCCTGAAAAGTAAAAATTACCCTTTTTGGACCAAAAATAAAACAAACAATGCTTATTTTGTAGTACAGCTGAAGAAAAACCGAAATGCTAGTGGACCACACATTTCCATGAGGAAGCAGTCTTGGAGCTTTAACGGCACCAGTGGAAAGATCCATCTACTTGCCCAAAACAAGAGTTGTCTGTTTCTGCAAAATAACAGTTGTTTTCACCTGCACGTGTCACTTTGGAAAAATTATATTTTTACCAGTTTTAAACACTACTCTAATTTTTTCATGTTCATGTGAATTACATGCATATTTCCACTACAATTTATTGTACCATCCTAATACATGAGAGTTTGTAAACTAAGGGGGTTGGTAGGTACGCCAATCTAACAAACAAGTTTTCTAAAATAAAATTTGCATGTCAGTAGTTTTTGGTGCTTTGTATACTGTGTAACCTCAACTTACATAATTTCTTTACAGCTAATTTCTCTATGGGTTGGAAGCTTGGCATCCTTCACTGAAGATGAAGATACTTTTTAAGTCAGTTGAAAGACAATAAAAAACTAACAAACTTTCACCATTAGATGGATCTTTATAAACTATGACTAGACATGCAATTTCACCAGCAATTCATTACCAATAGTTGTATCTCTCCACGGTATTATTATATCTGACTAGATTTTGTACTGTGATTGTAAACATTAAGCCTCTGTCTATCAGGACCCTAGAAAATTAAATGTTATTTTAATTATTTTTTTTTAAATTCATTAAAAAATAGTCAAACAACCATGGAAGACAGTCCTCAAAACAGGAAGAAAAATTAACACAAAGTGATGCAGTCATAATCCCTTAGATTCTGAACCACCCTTCTTCTTTTCAATTGTTTACATTGTGTTTAGGGTAGCAGAGTAAATGATAATGAAGTAAGATTGTTTCAGAAAACATTAACATGCTGGGGAAGAGGGCATGAAAGCAAGAGAGAACTACGAAAAAATGAGTAGGCTGACTTGACTAGTATCTTAACCTCCTACAGAATGATCTCTTCAACTTTCATAATAGCTGAATTACAAAAGCTTTCTAAATCTCAGCAGTCTCTTTAAATGAGTATTTTAGTTACCTGCAATGTTTTTTTCTCTTTTTATTGACAGAATCTGTTTTATAATTTGCCATTTTATTTCACAAATATTTCACCTAGTAGATTGATCTTCTACAGTAAAACCAAAAGGAAAATTTTCCAGATACTACATTGTAACAACACTGATCTCATATTTGCGTATTTGTTGTCTTAATTTATATTTGAACCCTATTTGAAAGTGCCATTATTTTTTCCTAAAATCAAATATGCACACAAAGACCAAAAGCAAAGCAAAAAAGAGAGGATGAACGGAGTATCAAATTCACCACATGTGTGAACTTCAGACCTACTCAGGTCAGATTTTCACTGTGTCCTTATTGAACAGTTTCTTCTTCTACCCTGAAAGGCTCAGGATGAGCCAAAATCACTTTGCTTTTATTCAGCAAGTTTGCAACTATAATCAAGAAATTTGTCAGCAACTTACTGAGTAACAGTGATCTGGAAGATAAAAATATAACTTTATTTTCCTTAACAGCATATTCAAAATCAAGATAATTTGCAATTTAATCAACAGTAGTACATACTTATTCTATTCTTTTCCATCAATAGGATGGGAACTGAATTAATTTCTCATCATTCCCAAATACACGTTCCAGCTATTCTATCATTCTCCTTTCTATGTGGTAATATAAATGCTTCGTAAACTCAGTCTACTGTGTCAGTTTTGTGATGCTTGTAACTTCTGCACTAAGAACATTAGCACTGATCTACATCTAGAACTGAGATTTGTAGAGAGACGTGATTGTGCTATTAATCCACCAATAGTGTCCAGAATGTTTGATTTACAGTCTGAATGTAAACAAGTGGGAAACTCCACTCAGCCTATTATGGAAGCTTTGAAAATTAAGTAGTACAAGCATTTCCTTGAATCTTAGTATGAAGAGTAGCATTTCTGATAATGAAGACTAGTCAAATGAACCATATAATCTGCAAAAAAACTAGCACTGATCCAAGTGACTGCGAAATGTAGTGACTAACACAAAACAGATACTAGTTACATCCACTTTACCTCAGGGCCACTGCTTCTCTGCACATGGCACAGAATCAAGAGCCAATAGGTCTTATAAAAAGTGCACTCAACAAGCAAGTATTCTGAATTACAAAATTAACAGGTAGCTTTCCTCCAGCATCCAGCAACTACTTGAACTTTTCAGATCTCTTTCACTTAACCACTCTAACACATCATGGCTGCCTGCTATGATTAGAAGTATATCAGATGGGTGAGTTGTCTCAAAACTAGTATTCTGCTGCTATATAATCCTAGGTTTCAGTTCCATACAGATCCTTTCTGCTGCTATTGTATAATGTGTACTAAACATTAAACAGAGCATGCCACTCAAAAGAGCATATGGAATCCTTCACAATTCTCCTTGATATCAGACCTGAAAGGTGTCAAAGTGATTCCATATGGCCGGCCCTCTTTGACCATCAAAATCTAAACCTTGCTGCAACTAGATGACACTGAGGAAAAGTAATGATCTACAGAGTCTTCTATTTTGTCCTGCAAACAGATGCAGCCATGGAGCTCTAGGCAGAAATATGCTGTGCTAGAAACAAAATACAGCTGCAGTAAAATATAGCTGCAATAAAAGCAGATACACATTTTCAATTCAGAAAACTGTAACTTCTCAATGGCTTATATAAAAAGGCTGGGTAGATTGAGAGCCACAGATAATATCGGTTCAATGAATTTCTAAAGCCCCATACAAAACATCTTTGATTCAGGCTGTGCCTAAAATTCCACTTTTTCGTGTGTGTCAGAAATTATAAATCAGACATTCAACCTGACCAGAGATATACAGTTTCAATAACACTTTTCTATTGATTTAGAATTAGATGTTTTATGAAATTGCAGGTTAGCATGAATTGATATTTACATTTTTGTAGCATTTGTAGCTCAACCAATTATGATTAAATGCTGTACCAACATAAGAGATGGTAGTTATGGCCCCCTTCCTATCAAATTTATGTCAGAGATGAAACAGAGCAAATGAGTAGGGTGGGCATTTCCAGAGACTAAGTAACTACAGTATGCTTAAAGTTCTCTACACTCAGAAACACAGATCTTATATCACCACTAGCCTGGCTAAAATCAGATTGCAAAAGTCTGTTTCCATATGCAACAACACACAACTTAAACGAGCCTGAAAAAGACTGGGATAATCCAGATTTAATTGACATGTGTAAAAGATGTCATAGGAAACATGTAAACAATAAACAAAGACCTGGGTAAGAATAGTGTCTAATCACACTCAATATTTAAGAAAAGGAAAATACAGTGTGACTACAGATTCAGAAATTCTTCCTACTACTACCTCAGGTATTCTTTTTTCAGTAAAACCTATAGAGATGATATACAGAGACCATCTCTGGAAAAGATCCCTCATAGCTTGATCTTCCATTGTGCCAGGCTGA
>VYZV01005072.1:8731-18930 GCA_013401275.1 Pandion haliaetus | reverse complement strand
CTGTAGAACATTTCTCCATTAATTCAGGACAAGCAAGCATAATTCTTTAGCAGGTTTATTTTTTCTGTGCTGACAGCAAGGTGGGAATGTCTCCCACACTATGCACGCCTTTCCTTTTCAACCATTGTAAACTCAGAAACTGTATGAGAGGTCTTCATGGGATTTGGAATGTGAGTGGCTCAGTCCTCACACACATGGTGAGAAACACCTACCAGTGGGTCCCAGAACTTTCTTAAAGCAGTTCATTGTTGGGGCTGCTGCATAGCCATGCACAGTAGAGAATGACAGTCTTAGCCTATAGAAGCACATTGCTCCAGTGTATTGCTCACTTTATTCTTTTTTTTTTTGTAAATCAAAATCTACCATGAGAGCCTGAAACTAACTAAGGCATCTCTCTAAAGACAACATATTTGGACATTAGTTACAGAGGATTAAGTTGCCTTTGTTATATTGTCATAGCAAAAGCTTAACAAGAGTTCCTATTTTCAGACGGACTGACTGAGGAAAAGAAAAGAGGGCAGTATTATAAGATACACAAGCTGCTTTTATAAAGCAAAATAATTTGGACCATTGGAGGCCATATCTTTATCATGTAGTCGCACAACACTGCTTCACAGGTAGTCCACAGGAATATTATTCTAGTTAGATCAAGACAAGTTTTGGACAGTTTGAAAGACTCCAGAAAATTGAACTCTCTCTTTAGGGTGACTGTGCAGCTTGTAAACACAGAACTACAGTTCTGAGTAGATCTTAGAGCAGACCTTCTCCTTTTATATAAAAGCTGACAGGTTAAATTCACTGCAGAGACAGATTTAAGAGTTCTCAATATTTGAGCATACGCTTCCACCTTCATCTGACATTTTGTATTAACTTTCATCTAGAACCACTTGAAATTCTCAAATGGATAGTACACCTGTCCACAAATACTGTGAGATATAATTATGAAGATTGCAAATGCTCCAGTCTTTGGCATACATGGACTGTATGAGTTAGGCATAATACCACAGCATGCACCAATACAGTACATATTGAGTATCATCAGAAAAAAGTAAATTATTCTGAATTTCATTAACATTGTAAAACAACAAGGCTCAGTGAAATTCAGAAATAATAGATAAAAGGTCTTCTGCTCCCTCCAAAAATTCAATGTACACTGGTACTAATGAAAGTACTAAATAAAGTGTTTGTTTAACTATTGCAATAGTTTCAAACCGATCACTGTAGATACGGTCAAAATAAGTTTCAGTGCTTCCAATTTTCCTCAACTCCTGTAAATCTTTGACAGAAATATAAATGTTTTTCAAGGGCAATTTTGAGCTTACATTTGAAAGTACATTTACACTTCTTTGTATCTAGATTGGACCAGAGCTAAGGCAAAGGTGTTAAATCAAGACAAGAGTGCCCCTCAGTGGCAGTATGTTGATATAAAATAAAACTATATGATACTTTACAATAATATTCTGAATATTTATTTTCATCACTCAGGGACAAATGCTCCATTAAATCACCTTCTTTCAAAACTGTATCATTACTAAGAATCACAGTTTTTTAGCACATACAATTTAATAATTAATGAATTTAAGTAGGTACAACATCAGGTATAAATATTTACTATAAAACAAGAGTTGCTAAATATATTTGCCTATTATAGCTGAGTGTTTTGTGGTTGGATGTGTGCATATGTCTACGCTTCCCTGTTACTTTTAAAGAAGAGATTGATTTTTGCATAAAGACCTCTCACAACAATTCTGCAGTATTCAAATTGTTTATTTAGTTCTGTGTCATGAGCAGTAAGAAAGCATGTACTGGTTCTTTGAGAACTTTATAAAAACTACAGTATCTGAACTGCTTCTAAGGCTTGCTGTGTGTACCTGGTTGTAGTAATTCACTCAAAGAGTAAAACTGTCATACTTTGTACTGTTCACACATATACTGCTTTCAAAGCCTATTCTGAAACCTGCCTAGGCTCCTTGCTCCAGACTGTGGAGATTATAGAAGTATACATCAAGAATATTTACTACTACAGGTTTAGACAAACAGCACCTCACTGCAGCTGATTACTGGGAACAACTGATGGATACTAAACAATTGCATGGCAGAATTGGAATAGAACAGATGACTCTTATAGTTTGTATGTTCATTAGCACTTGTTATGTGGTTATCTCAATATTCTTGCTGATTTAAATAAAAACAAGCCCTGAAGCATAACTATAGTTTAATTTTTTTAGGGCTGAATCAGCTCCTCCATTTCAGTAAAGAAATTCTACTCACGTAATCATGGGAAATTCTCTTCGAGTAAAGTAGTTCAACTTACTAATTGTAACTTTGTCTTTATCCCCCAGCATGACATTGTTCGGAGTGAGATCTCGATGAACAATCCTTTTCTCTTTATGCAAATAACGAAGAGCTAGACAAAGCTTCAAAACAAACAGAAAGAGCCTTACAAAGATTCTTAACTGCAACCTAAATAAAGGCACATAAAATTAAATTCATATCTGATATTAGTGCCTGATATAATAAGCATTACTTTGTCATTTATTAGCCTAACAAACCTAAATGGTGCTACTAATAATTACATGCAGGAAAGTCCTAGTAACAAAAAACCAGGCCCTTACTTGGATAAATATATGCCATATTCTTTCTTCTGTAAACTGTTGTTGCTTTTCCTTCAAAGAGTGAAAGTGTTCTCCCAATGGCACTCCCTCTATGAGCTCCATGACTATGTATAATCTGTCATCTACATGAAAGAAAATGAATTAATAGAACATTACATTTATACAGAAGGCATTTGAAAATAGAGTATTTGAGGTTAAAATACATTTTAAAAGCTGGGTTTTTTTACTTTTTAAAAATTTATTTGTATAGACAAATACATTTTAATCATAGTTCTATTCCTTGTTATTCCATTTTTTCCTCAATTTATATCACAGAATTTGTAAGGAATTCACTGCCTGATAAGTCACTCAGCAGACAGGTGTATGTAGCTAACTCTTTATAAAAAAGAAAAGACAATACAGCTGAGCAATCTATATCATTCATTCTACTAGTCACTATAGCTTTTCTCCCTACTTAGCATTCCAGTTGTAAATTTTGGATCTTTAACTCTATAGGATAAGAATGATGCTTTCTACATGTTTACACTGCATCTAGTTTTACTGATACATAAACAAATATAAATATTATTTCTCACCATTTTTTCAATTTTAAAGGAATATAAGCCTGTCTGAACTGTAGCAGTTCTTGAAGAAAATATTGCCATTTATTGCTCAAGTTTGACACACTCCTTCCAAGCGGTTTTATTATGTATTTCTATTTCTTCATTATGTACAATGTGGTAACTCTCTGCATTTATACTTACTTTCCAAGAAGGTTCTATAATACCGTACAACATTTGGGTGATAAAGCTACAATGAGGAAAGAAATGTAGATGTTTAGAATAGTTAAACTCATGGCATAGTATTTATGTTTAGCTACTCATTGGAAGGAAGGATTCCACAAACTTGTTTACGAACTACAGTGCAGTAGACCTTCACAGCTACCACAAACACAGAGAAGTGTTGCACATTACTAGAGCAACCAGAAGGAACATACAGCATGATTCCCATCTGCTTTCCCCTTAATTGAAAGAGAGTAAGTGAAGTTTGAAGATAGGCAATTACACCTGCATCAAAGTATTGGCTTTCTTAGCCTAAGAACACTAATGATCAGTCTGGTTTTTTAATTTTCAGTTACAAAAAAGACTATCTTCTCACTGTACTTTAAACCCAAGAATTCATTAAATGGAACAAAGCCTCATCAGTTTTCTATCACAATCTTAATTTACAAAAGCCCTGAAAGAAATTCAAATACTGCCAACACAGTAAGTAAGAATCTTTAGTAACAAGCATTTGCACTGCTGCTAACACTACAGTAAGAAGGTTTTCAATATTGGCAGCATTCAGGTAAAAGGGGCCGATATTGTACTGATCAGACAAAAATAGCTGGAATCCCTGCTATATGGACTCATGGAATCATTTATGTTGGAAAAGACCTTTGAGATCATTAAGTCCAACAGTTAACCTAGCACTGCCAAGTCCATCACTAAACCATGTCCCTAAGCGCCACATCTACACGTCTTTTAAATACCTCCAGGGATGGTGACTCTACCACTTCCCTGGGCAGCCTGTTCCAATGCCTAGCAACCCTTTCAGTAAAGAATTTTTTCCTAATATCCAATCTAAACCTCCCCTGGGGCAACTTGAGGCCATTTCCTCTTGTCCTATTGCTTGTTACTTGGAGGAAGAGACTGACACCCACCTCACTACAACCTCCTTTCAGGCAGTTGTAGAGAGCGATAAGATCTCCCCCCAGGCACCTTTTCTCCAGACTAAACAACCCCAGTTCCCTCAGCTGCTTCTCCTAAGATTTGTTCTCTAGACCCTTCACCAGCTTCGTTGCCCTTCTCTGGACACGCTCCAGCACCTCAATGTCTTTCTTGCAGTGAGGGGCCCAAAACTGAACACAGTATTTGAGGTGCAGCCTCACCAATACTGAGTACAGGGGAACTAGTCCTGCTAGCCACTGACACAAGCCAGGAGCTATTGACCTTCTTGGCCACCTGGGGACACTGCTGGCTCATATTCAGGCATGTGTCGACCAACACCCCCACGTCCCTTTCTGCCAGGCAGCTTTCCATATGAGAATTCACAGTTAATAACGCTAACAGCAGAATGCCCACACATGAAACTAGAGTCCATGAGACATACCTGCTCTTTGATGATGGTTAATTCAGAGACAATGTTCTTTACACTGCTGTCTCTGTCTTTTTTGTCCTTTCCAAATGCAGGATTGTGTAAATTGACTTCTTTCATTGCCAAGAGATGTTGTCCATTATGTTTTCTGACCTATAAAAAAGAAAAAACCCTTGTAAAATTAATACAGGATGGGGATAGAAAGGATATTTTTATGGCTACCAGATTAGTTAACAGACTCCAAACCTGTCTCACAACAGAACAGTTGTAATCATAGCTGTTTCTGTGTAGGCTGTGATTAGCCAAAAGAACTGGAGTCCCACAATACAGGTTAGCAGTACACTGCTAAACTTACACAGTGTTTAAAGTAACATTATCTGTGCCCAGTGATGCTTTTCAAATAAAACATGCTGGAATTTCTGTGGTTTTACACAGATTTGTTAGCCTTTGCAACAGACAGAAATGCTCTTTGTGGAGAGGAATTAAAGTAGGAAACCTAAGAGATACACTGGTCAATCTTACAAATACAAGAGGAGATGAACAAAATCACAGTAAATACTAACAACAAGCCCAGATCCATAAAGGCCTTTTCACACCTGCATTCCCCTACTGAAATTCAAAGGATGGTAGTGCCTAAAAGAGGTATTAAACCCTCTTCATCAAGCCTCCCCTCAAACCTGCACATTAATACTAAAAGGGAAGTTTACCTTATATACGCTTCCAAAAGCTCCACTGCCAAGGTGGTCTAAAACTGCATAATTGCCTATACGTTTTGTAGCTGCCTTATTCTGATTCATGCTCTCAATACTTTCAGCAATTTGCTTCAATTCATCCTCCTGGTTATACATTAAATGACAAATAAAGAAATATAAAATATTTCATGCCTTCCTCATGCTAAGAATGTGCAAAGAATACGTCTTCTTCAAGCTATAAAGGTTTTTACTTACCTTTAATAAATTTAGCTTTGATACCAACTGTTCATAAGCACTGATATCACGCACATAATGTCCAATATCAATGAAGATTTCAAACAAGTCAGTAGGGAAAAGTCTACAAAGGTTTAAATTTTGATATATTTTAGAAACAGTGTACAGTAGCTATATATATACAGCAGAGACTTTTCAATGTTTATTATTACAACTTACTTTAGAACCTTCTAAGTAATACATTTACTTTTTACTAATCTATTCAGATATTAACCCTCTAACACTACATACATAGGAGTTAAAGGACCTTTCAAAACTCAGAGTTCAGCCTGCATTGGTTGGGTATTAACATAAATGCCAATTCTCCGGACAAGTATAAGCCTCTTTAAAGTCAATGCACCTCCTGAGTTTCCAGTAATATTCCTATTTTTTTCTAATAGTACTTTATATTATGCTTGTTGTCACTTTATCTGAGTTCCTTCTTGTAATGCATTAAGTGATAGGATTAACATTTGTCTGCATTTAAAGAATCATGACACTCATCTTAGAATTTTTGTCTAAGAAGTCTAGTCTAAAAGATGAAAAGAACTCAGAAAAGCAAAAGCTGACAGTAGGCAATATTTGATTAGTGACTTGCTTAACTGAAGGCTTGCTTCTTTTTAAAGTTCTGGCATAAGCAGAACTACAGAAAATTAAGCCATTTGGAAAAATACAAAAGACAGCAAATTAGTCCAGATTTATCACTTTCAAAACTTGACACAAACTGTGAACATTCATTACTACCTGGGGCCCTTTCAGTACAAAATCCACTTTTTAAAAGCAAAAATAACACAAAAGTTTTATTTAGAATTCCAGTAATTTATGATACCAAATAAAATCATACTGAAACACTACTGACAGGCAGACCTAGGCAGTATGATTACTATCCTAATCCCACCAATCAGACCGTTAGGTTTTACACAGCCTTTCTAGCCAATCTGGTGAAACTGTCATCTTGATAGTGAAAATGGGTAATTGATGAAAGACATTTTCTCCTTATTGATCCAAATCTTTCAGCAACATTCCTAAGTAAACCAGCCTGATGCAAAGTCATTCCCATGCGAAGGACTGGACGGCTCTGAGAAAAAATTTACTGCTCCCAAGGCTGTAACTTGCAACTGCTAATCTTCAGGATAAAAGTATGGTTTATCTCCAACAGTATTAAATCTGTCCTCAACATATTTAAAACGTTGATTCATGGGGGAGGAAGGAACACCTCCAGAGCTAGGTTCTATACATACAATAGAAGTCCCCACACTGAACATCTAAATCTTGTAGGTTGGCACTGGTGCAATGCAGGAATGGCTATTTGTAGCTGTGCACAAGACAGAAGTTGCCCATTACTATTTCTTATTGTTGAAAATAAATGACATTTAAAAAACGTCTTTCTGATTGGAGTGATGAATTTTGAAAGCTACCCTAAAGGAGTTTCACAAAACATTTTGTTAATGTACCTTTTAAAGATATGTCGATTTCTTTCCATACTGAAGAGAAATCTCAGGGCTCTGAAAGCATAGCACTACAGCAGGAAAAATACTTAAATTAATGACAAATTTATACACAAATGGAAAAGTCACTGATAAACATCAAGGATTTCCTTTGACTTAATACTTTGGTAAATTCTGTACTTAAATGATGAGATGGATTACATTATTAACCTGATAATGAAGAGAGTAAAAATATATTAAGTTCCTCCTGTATTTTAAAAGTAGGCAAAAAAAAAAAAAAGGTGACTATAGCTATAGCATGCCCTGAGGAACATCTAAGTCTTAATCATCTCTTTTTATTTGCAGATAGCTCAAGACTTGAGACCTGCTTTCTTCTCCAACGCTGAAAAAGGTAAATGTAATCAGTGGTTTTGTAATGATGCAGTAGAAACAGCATTTTCCATTTTTTCCTGAAAAATGCAGGGTGGAACCCTGTAAGTTCTAAGAGGGGAAAAAAAAAAAAGTAAGAAAAAAAAAATGGTCAACTTTTTTTTTTTTTTTATACTAAGTTCATCGTATTTACAGAGATCTTTATGTATCTCAGTTGTTATCTTTATGTACCTTTGTTTCGATATGACCTCTACTAAAGAAAGTTTATTTTTAAAGCAGCCACTGGCAGGTAGTTAATATGTATGTTTTTATGCAACTCATCTTTAATTCTGTTTATCAAGAGTCAATAATATGGCACATATATGGTTGACCAAAGTTGACTGTATAAAGTAAACCAAAGGGAAATAAGGTATCGATATCTGAAACAACGCAAATAGTAAATGCCTTTAACATAATTTAGAATTACTTTATTGCATCAGTGACTAAAACATTACTACAGTACAGTGCAGTACAGTGTGATAATCCCTATTTAGACAATGGTAACTGTGTCTTAGTAATAACTGCAGAATTAATCTCCATGTTAAAACCAAATCTTTCAACACATAGAAAATGCATTAAATGAATAAAGGCCAAACGCTACTTTTGAAGGAAGCAGGATACTTGAAATTTTACAGAAAAGGAACATATGTTAATGCTGCTAAGAAGCTGTCTCTTTTACAGATGTTTCTTTTTAGTCCAAAGCAAACTCCCCATCCCAGGAGAAGGATGGTGTGTTACGATGTCTACCATTCCACTGAGAATCACAACTTAGCTGTACAAAATAACCCAGACGAGCTGGGCCATAGTTGCTACCTTGAAAGTTTTTCATTTTAGAGACTATACATAGATCTTACTGCAGAAAGGCCATCAGTGAAGGGACACGGTAACAGATTAATAATGAGATAAATATGTATTTTAAATGGCAATAATATTTGTCTTTCTCACAACAGTATTGTGAGATTACTATTCAACATTTGTGATATGCTTCAATTAAGGCATGATTTTTATATATGGCACGTGTGCAGAATAAATTACTATCACTGCCACCCTTGAAGCAATGGAGTAAGATCACTAAGGTAGTATGGTAGAAAGAAGCTGAAAATTTAATCATTGAAAACACAGACAATGGAGCAGTAAAGAAACCAGACCAGCATTGCAAGAATTCTAAGAAAAATGCTTATGAAATTCAAAAAGGGTATTGCAATAGCTGCAACTGTATTGCATAGCAGTAACAATGATAAAGGCAATACAGATAGTGATGTCAGGATCTGAACAAGGTTTCATAAAAAAAATACTTCTTATTGTTTGCCTGAAACAGACTTAGTTTTCACATGCGATCATTAAGTCCATTATTAATTCACATGGCTTCATGTTTAACCCAACTGCAGTTACTTAGTATCTCTTCTGAGTTATTTCCAACACATTCTACTGGAATCTAAAAGTCTCGGTGGGCATAAGTTAAGGTCCTTACAGTTGTATGAGACAACTGTACTGAGCATATGCTCCAGCTTATTAGACTCCACATTAGTTTCATATACTCTCTAGAAAGATTTTTATTTATCTATTCTTAAGCTGATTTAACTGAAGTGCACTACAAAACCTCGTTGCAGAAGAAAAGGACCTAGTGCATTGAATCTGCACTCCAACCCTAATCTAGATCTGCAGTGAGAAAACTGACACAACAATGAATTATTTTTTTTTGTGGAAATACCTTCCCTCGCTATCCAGGCATGTCTTACCTGATTAGATAGTTGAGTAGCTATGTAGCCATGTTAGTGGTGGGCTATGCCATGACAGAGACCAGGTGAGAGGCAGGATCCTGACTGCATTCACCTGTGCTAAGGACCTCCCCACACTTGCCCAAAGAAGGGCAACTGGAGCAGCAGCAGTTGTGTTCACCCCTGAACCCCAGGCCACTACTTTCCTATAGCTTAGAGAGACACCAACACCATTTCACAGAGGCTGAAGAAGAGCTACCAGGTAATTAATTACTACTGGTAACTTTTAGCCTAAGTTGACTCAAACCAGTATATTTAGGGGGGTATTGACATGCAAAACCAAGAGTCATTCCACACTTATTAGCTCTATATTTACGCTACATTTAGATTTGCTCTACTTTGTGTGATGTTTTCCTGTATTTTATTTATAACAGTCACAGTAAGATGCTCCAGAAAGAAACAGATATTAGTACAGTGTCAAATCTACAGTGAGTGTCAATGAGAACCAAGGCACTAAAAAGATGATCTGATGCTAGGCAGCTTGAAAAAGTAGAGGAAAGATTATCACAAGAAAAATACTCACTTTCCTTTACACTCTATGAGGTACCAGAAAAAAAGTAGATCAGAACAGAACAGCGGACATTGAGTCACTATTCAGACTTTTAGTTCCTGGGCAATTTGTTATTCCTGGTTTTGTTTTTGTGGGATTTTTTTTCCCTTTAAGTAAGATTTTTTTTTTTTTACTGCATTTTAAAATAAACTTTAAAATCATAAAAAATTCTGAGAGACTGTTATGGGTTTGTGTGGCGCGGTTTTCCTCGGTAGCAGGGGAGGGGGGCTGCAGAGGCGGCCCCTTTAAGAAGTTGCTGGAAGAATTCGCCGCCCCAAAATGTCGGACGCGCGCGCCAAAATGTCAGACCCGCCTCTAGG
>VYZV01005071.1:8744-20935 GCA_013401275.1 Pandion haliaetus | reverse complement strand
AATATGTGGCAAGTAATTTCTGACGTGGGGCAACACAGCAGAAGTATGGAGTCCAGTGTAGTTGAGGGCCCACCAGACTATGACATCAGTGCAAGAAAGTCGGATTCTTATCATGAATATTTGCTGCTTTTTACTGTTTCAGAAGAGTCACTGAATTTTATCTGGGTTGTTCCTGCTTGATCATCTTTGCTCTGTTTCTTTTTCCTGTCATCAAAAGCACATGCATGCACATACACACACAAAATCCATTACAAAAAGGATTGTCATCACAGTTAGGTTTTTTTTCCCCAATCCAGTGAGGCCAGGTCTCTCATGTTAGATGGGTTTCATTCATTAGTGTTCTTGCTGGTCTCATTCATGCATGTATTTTTAATGTAAGGTCTAAAATTGATATGTACATCAGGAAGGGATAATGATTCCATTTTTTTATACTAATAAAGCAGATGTCTATTGATGCAGTAAATGTGCAGTATTAAAGGTATTTTGTGAAAGAAATGTATCTGAGGTTTTTGACCTACTGTACTCAAAGTCTATTGTTAGACAAAATTTCTTTCTCTTTACTATAAAAGGAAGCTGGGAAATAAGCCTGTCATTTTGCTCTTCATTATTTCCAACTGTTTAACCAAGGCCAGTCACATAACAGGAATGTAAATCTTGGGAAAAGAATGAAGTGGTAGTAATTAATGAGCTTGAAGTTTCTTTCACTCAGAAAAAAATGCAGTAGTCGGTAGGGAGTATATTCCCTTACACTGCTTGCCTGAATAGTGGTATTTTAAACATTTTACATATATTTGACCTTTTGGTTTTCAGTTTTAACCCCCAAAATAAAAAGAAAGTAGCTTTTTTTTTTTTTTTTTTTTNTTTTTTTTTTTTTTGCATTAAGAATGCACAGGAGACTCTCTTGACAGAGAAGCTGGCAGCCATGGATGACATACAAACCAAATTAAAGGCCAATATTGAATCAATCCATTTCTTAAACCAACAGGTAAAAATAGTGAGAAGGAAAGCAGAGACCAGAGACTTCTAGTAAAAACGGTTATTCATAATCTATTTACATGACTATATTAGAAAGCTATTAAATATTTGTGAATATATATGAGTAAAAAAATGCAGTGTGTTGAGTCAAAAGGCAGAGTCTGATGTTGATGTAATTTTTCTATTCCCTGGAAATGGCTCACAAAAGAATCAAAAGAAATAACAGAATTTATGACTTAACTACAAAGCACTCTTTGTATTTTGCTATAGCAAAGAATTTCAAGTACTGTAGCACGCCTCACAGTGAAAGTTACCATTTCTTCTTACAAACTTTTAAATACCATATTCCCAGCTGTTGGGATCAAAAGAATATCTTGCATTTCTAATCTTAATATTTTATATTTAAAAACACATTGATTCCCCTAAGACTACTTAAATGAATAACAAAGAGTATCCTCTATCGTCTTTTACCATTGCAGTCCATGTCAGCTTTAAACACTCACTAGTGTAACAGAGCTTTTAGAACAAAATTTGGAAATGTGCAGGAAAAAAAATAAGATATAATCCTAGACAAAGCACATTTTTTGTTGTATGGAGCCACTATCTTTCTTTGTCTAAAAAAAGATGATAGCAGCAACCACTGATAGTGACTGATCATGAAAAGAAACCCCAGGAGCATAGACACACTATAAAAAGATCTAGGAGGAAGTCATTATGCTGTTGAGGGAATAAGAAATTTAAGTCAGAGAGTTGTGAAATGTTCTCATTATAGGTCATCTCAGTAATTATCTGACATCTACAGATGGAGTCACTTCTTAATCAAAAGAATGAATCATTACTGATATTGATTCAGACCAAGATGTTTGAAATAATGAGTCCAGTAACTCAAGTATAAATTTAGAGGTAATTTCAGCAACTTCTCTGCTAAAGTTTCAGACTAAATAATAATGAAATATCTTATTACATTGCATGATAATGATAAGAAAATGACCATAAGTGTGTGAACTAAATTGCCCCATCATAATCTGCATGTTAAGATTCAAACAAAAGAAGGAAAAAAGAGGTCACTAATGTTTACTATACCATGGACACCATAGCTTAATTAGTATCTACCAGAACAGAAGATTGCTTTCTCTCGAGTATAATATCTGTAGCTAGCACTGTCATTAGATTTAAGAATCTGTAAGTATTTACTTTAGAAATCTTTTTTTCAACAGTTCATAATTTGACTGTGAAAATCACCTTGGATAGCATTCAATGTCTCAAAGTAGGAACAACTATAAAAAGACTTATGAGTGCACTTAGACAAATATCTAGAATAAAAGTAAAAAAAAAGCAAATGGGGAACTGCAGTTTGGCAGGTATACATTTTCAGACAAACACTTTGTTTCAAAAGTTCAGTTCCTTGGGAGATGTTGACTTATTACAATCAGAGCAGCAATGCCAAAGCTATCACTGAATGGACAAGAAAGGAGAAACAGCTTCTTGTCCCCAGAGACAGTTGCTCTAGGGCAGGGTTTCATTCTGTTTAGGGGTTGTTGGCAGTTGCCCATCATGTTGTTGTTCTGTGAATACACAGAAAACTCTTTCTTGTCTATCTGACATTTTTTTGAACCAAGAACTGACATTGGCTGAAATTCACCCTGATCTGTGGGACCAGCCCAAAGCCTGGAAGGTAGGTAGGTAGTAGGTCATCAAATCTAGTTCCTCTCTAGCAGTGGATGCCTGTCATCAGGCATCATAGCCAACACATTTCTTTCCCACATGAATCCTAGTTATGAGTCCTCATATGATTATGAAGTCCAATATATGTGAGAAATGCTCCCACAGACACATGGAAATCCCCTTATGAGTAGTTTCAAGTGTAATTAGGACATCATAACTACTTTTCTAATCCTTTTTATTCTATCATCACATGCCAATGGATGTACATTTTTTATAAACTACACTTCTTTATTACTTAAGCTGACCACAGGCAGATTTCATTTTAGAACTGAATTCTTTCTGACATAGGGCATTTTGACTAAGAAACCAACCTACCTTGACCTTTATTGAAATTTGTTCCCATTGCTTTGATCCATTGTGTTATTGCCCCATTGCTACCATGTCAGGCTTGTCAGGCACTATTCTAAAAGCAGCAGTGCCACTCAGCCCTGCTGATCCTAATACTAGATATTCAGTTTTCTAAAAGTTAGAAAAGTATTCATTTGTACTGTATGTATAATCTCGGCTACGTTTGTTATTATGCCTGCATTGTCCATTAGCATAAATTGATCTTTTCACCATAAAAAGAACAGTCATGTCTTCTTTCAGACACAATCTTGCTTGACTAAGTCAGTTAAGCTCTTTTAGTCCCTTCACAGGAGAAAGACATACCATTTCTCCAAATTAGGCACTATTTGCTCTTGTGTGCAAAGACAATATACTTTTAAGTACAGTTTATAATTTAACTTCAACTTTCCAGAGAAAGCTATGTGAAATCTATGACGAAAGATATATTATAATCAACAATCATAAATAACAAGATGTTACGGGTTTGTGTGGCGCGGTTTTCTTTGGTAGTGGGAGAGGGGGCTGCAGAGGTGGCTCCTGTAAGAAGCTGCTAGAAGCTCCCCCGGCTCCAAAAACTCGGACCTGCCTCTGGCCCAGGCCGACCCCATCAGTGACAGTGGGAGCGCCTCTGGAAGAACATATCTAAGAAGGGGAACCGGCAGTGTGGGGGTTGGAATGTGAGAGGAACCCCTCTGGCAGATACTGAGGTCAGTGAAGAAGGAGGGGGAGGAGGGGCGCCTGAGGAGGCTGATGGCCCTGCAGCCCGTGGTGAGACGGCAGGCTGTCCCCCTGCAGCCCATGGGGGTAAATGGTGGAGCGGAGGCTCCCGAACACGGACGTAACTCCATGGTAAAAAAACGCGCTGGAGCAGTGTGAGACTGGAGAGCAGCCCGCGGAAAGGACCCGCGCCAGGGAAGTTCGGGACGAACTGAANAGCAGGGGACGAGTGAGGAATCTTCCCCCTGAGGAAAGGAGCGGCAGAGACGATGTGTGGCGAGCTGACTCAACCCCCATCCCCTGTTCCCCTGCGCCGCTGGGGGGAGGAGGTAGAAAGCACCGGGAATGGAGCTGAGCCGGGAAGGCGGGAGGGGTGGGGGGAGGTGTTCTGATGTTTGGTTTCCCTTCCCAATACCCTTGTGGGTTTTTTTTATTTGATTTGTAGTAAATTAAATGGATTTTGTTTCTTGCCCAAGTTGAGCCTGTCTTTTGCCCGTGACCGTAAGTGGGGAGTGATCCCTCCCAGTCCTTGTCTCGACCCACGAGCCTGCCTTTGGATTTTCTCCTCATCCCAACGTGGCCAGGCGCAGGGGTGGGGAGTGAGCGAGCAGCTTCGTGGTCCTTTGTTACCGGCTGGGCTGAAACTGAAACCACGACACAAGGACAATGGAGTGAATCCAAGCTTTAAGAAATTATGCTTTAATAATTAAATTGCAGTTCCAAATAATTTTAGCTTCACATAGAGTTGGATATTTATTGTCATCTTTCACAGCACTAGAAATGCAAAAGCCAGGCTAGTTTGAAGACCATTTGAAAATCAAGTGCCGTCTTTAAAATTAACTTTTCTTCTGCAAATATTCCTAAGGTCCTGTTGATAACATCAGCCTTTTTCACACAAAACTAGAGTGAAACAGATCTGGTTTGGGTATACTTCTGAACATTCTGGCTTTATGCTTTCTCATAAAAGACCATAATTATAACACCAGACTGAAGAATAAGTACCTTGTTTTGTCTTCTGACTCTGTACATGCAAACTCCTACTGCCCTGTACAGAGAGTGATCTTGATTGTTGTGCGTATTTTTGCGAGTTATGTTTTTGTGACTGTGCATTTTGTACTCTGTCTCTCCACTTTAAGAATGACCTCTTTGATGAGTAATCTCATATATTTTAAGTTTCACAGTACCAGGAAACAGCAGGTGATTTACAACAAAAAGATGCACAAGCAGAGATGCTTCCAGAATCTGTCTAGAACTATTTTTTTTCTAATGTAGTTATTTAATTTCTCAAGGTTTGAGCCCTACAGAAATGCAGGGAAGGAACATTTATGCCTAAGAAATTTTCTTGACAAAAGTAGATGGCATTATGCCTATGTTTAAATGTAGAAGTCACCCTTAATACAAAAGGGTTATTATGACCTTATTTGTTTATGTCAAGAAAAAAAAAAAAAAAAGATAGAATATTTCTTAAGTTGGAATATTTGGACTGTTTGTTAAAAATTGTTCTTAGTAATGATTGTGTATTAAATTGTGATAACAGTGTAACTGTGGTGATATTACGGTGAGTGCTAATGTAAGATTGTCAGAAGTTATTTACACAGCCAGTAAGAATCATGCCCACAGCGTTGAACAATATGGTTAAAAAATGTGTAGAAGGTGTAAAAGGTACAAAGTGCGTCCTTAAGGGAGCAGGCTTCTGACCCTTTTCAGAGTGATATTTCCAGAAGCAATATCACTGTTTTTGCAGGAAAGTGTTAAGACATATCAAGTAAATAACTGTTTTGATTTTAGCAATGAAGAACAAACCTGTGACTTTGTGCAATCATTTTAGTGTGACTGGTGAGAAACGAACCTAGGAAAAATAACAAGTATCAATCTGATCTGGCAGTCAACACAATATAGCTTTCTGATTATATTTTGTCTAGATACACTTTAGCTATTCATACTAAAATCCTTACTGGAAGGTAATCACATGCATCCACAGCTCATGTATCAGAAATGTAGGTGTCTACAAAGTGTGAAGGGACTTTGTGATAATGGTCAGACAGTGTTGCCTAAGTGGTGAACTAAATTACTCTGTGGGAATTGGCTGATGTAGTTGCCAAGCCACTCTCCTTCATATAGTAAAAGTAATGGCAGTCAGGCAAAGTTCCCAGTGACTGGAGAAAAGGGAAACATCATACCTATTTTTAAAAAGGGTAAAAAGGAGGACTGTGGCTGACCAACCAGTCAGCCTCACCCCTGTGCCTGGTAAGATCATGGAACAGATCCTCCTGGAAACTATGTCAAGACATATGAATGACCGGGAGGTGACTGGACACAGCCAGCATGGCTTCACTGAGGGCAAATTGTGCCTGACTAATCTGGTGGCCTTCTATGATAGAATGACTCCATCAGTGGACAAGGTAAGAGCTACAGATGTCAACTATCTGAGTTCTGTAAGGCCTTTGATATGGTCTCCCACAACATTCTTGGTGCTAAATTTGAGACATACAGGTGTGACGGATGGACTGTTAGATGGGTAAGGAATTAACTGGGTGGCCACATCCAAAGTGTTACAGTTCATGGCTCAATATCCAAGTGGAAACCAGTAATGAGTCGTGTCCCTTAAGGGTCTGTAGTGGGACCAATACTATTTAATATCTTCATCAATGACATAGATAGTGGGATGCAGTGCACCCTCAGCAAGTTTGCCGACAACACCAAGCTGTGTGGTACAGTCAATGTACTGGAGGGAAGGGATGCCATCAAAGAGGGACCTTGATAGGCTTCAGAGGTGGGCCCATGTGAACCTCATGGAGTTCAAGGCCAAGTGCAAGGTCCTGCACCTGGGCTGGGGCAATCCCCAATATCAATACAGACTGGGTGTTGACTTGATTGAGGTCTGCCTTGTAGAGAAGGACTTGGTGATGTTGGTGGATGAAAAATTGGACATAAGCCAGCAATGTGTGCTTGTGTGCCAGCAAGCCAACCTGGGCTGCATCAAAAGATGTATCCTGGGCTACATCAGAAGAATTGTGACCAGCAGGTTGAGAGAGGTGATTCTCCCATTTCTCACGAGACCCCACCTGAAGTATTGAATCCAGTTCTGGGGCCCTCAGCACAAGAAAGACATGGACCTGTTAGAGTAGGTCCAGAGGAGGGCCATGAACATGACCAGAGGGCTGGAGCACCTCTGCTGTGAAGAAAGGCAGAGAGAGTTGGGGTTGTTCAGCCTGGAGGAGAAAAGGCTCTGGGGATAACTTATTGTGGCCTTCCAATATATATAGAGGGCTTATAAGAAAGACGGAGACTTTATACCAGGGCCTGTAGTGACAGGAGAAGGGGCAATGGTTTTGAACTGAAAGAGGGTAGGTTTAGATTGGACATAAGAAAAATTTTGTATGGTGAGGGTGGTGAGACACTGGAATAGGTTGCCCACAGAAGTTATGGATGCCCCATCCAAGTCAGGTGGGACGGGGCTTTGAGCAACCTGATGTAGTGAAAGATGTCCCTGCCCACAGCAGGGGGATAGGAATAGATGAATTTTAAGGTTCCCTTCCAACCCAAACCATTCTATGATCGCCTGATTCTATAAACCCATGCCTCTTAGGGTATTCGATTACCAGAGCACCTTCAAAAATTCTCATGAATGTCTGAAACAGAGGTTGTTGTTATGTTTTATCTAACCAGCCAAGTCAATCTAAAGGAACTTGTGGATGCCATGGAGCCATGTTATTTCTGCCCAAAAGGCACTGCAGCAATGATGAGCCTTGGCAGCACTAAGGTTTATTCATGTTCTTAGAAGTGATTGCCGCATTTCCGTTTAGAGACCTAGTGTTTAGGAAGACTTAGTGTCCAAAAAACTGGTATGTGATGAGGTTCCCTCAGCCAGAATTTGGGCTGCTGAGGTGGAGTTCAGAGAGCAGGAGTCCCTGCATTTTGCCACTGGCTTTGTAGAAACTGTGCAACAGCAGCAAGATGTGTCAGATATAGCAGAAGTAGTAATTTCAGGATGAAAGATAACTCCTTGCATTTTTGAGGCAGATCAAACTAATAACCCATTATGACAGGATAATAAAAAGGCTAATCATTTTGGCCTATCAAGGTCTTGGAATCAGTCAGGGTGAAGTCCAGCATCACTGTCAGGTTGGTATTTGCTAGTCTGTCCCTTACATTTACTCCACTTAAGTTTGGGGGGTGTTAAGGCACTTTCCACTTCTTTTTGCCACATGTAACAGTAGGGGTAAATGCAATAATTTTAGAAATATTTATAAAGTAGAAATATTAGTATTTAAAATAAAATAAAAAAGCTATTAGCTAATGCATCATAAATCCACAAACTATTATGATGTCTCTTCTTCATGGCCGTTTAATTTTGCATGCACATAACCAATGTTTTACTAACAATACCAAGGGTTTCATATGTAAGACATTATTCACAGTATGTTTCCTGTTATTTTGCATAGCATTATTCTTTGTGAAAATAATGTTTTGGCCTCAGGAGAAATATTGCAATTGAATGCACAGCAATATGTTTTTGGTATGGGGCCATGGTACTATAACTTAACTTTTTTCTTTTTTTTTTTTCCTTCAAATTACCTCAGCAATCAAGACAACACAGCCAGGATACAAAATGTAAAGAGGTGGTAAAAGAAGGATATAATTTCAGTGTTTAATTTGCAAATAAAATGTGCGAAGTGAAATGAGAGAGGCAACTGCCCCTTTCTGACCAGCACGGTTACCTGCACATTCTGTAAATACTTCTGGAAATGGGATTACATAGCTTTAATATATGTATTTATTTTTGGAAATAGGTGGGCTGAGCCAAAATTATTGCTATTAAGTTGATTGAAATGTTGAGGATTAGCACAAGGAATAAAAATTAAACTAATTTAAACTATACGCTGGTATTTTTTGCCAACAGACTATGTCATGTCATTGCAAAGGCGTGATTCATCGTGTTCTATTCCAGTTTCCTCATGTAGCAAAATGGGTCATAATTAGCACTAATGACAATGTTAAATCCAGTAATTTGAGTGACTGCTAATAAAAAGTATCCAACCCACAGAAATATACACCGTTACCTTTTAAAGATTATATATATTAGGCTCATCTATAATATGAGCAAACAAGTAAAGTTTCACCTTAAATTGAGCTGAAAAATGACGTGCTAAGGAAGTCTTAAAACAAGAAAATGGTTTTTAGAAGTGAAATCCTTCCACATGCAATATTTCAGTTGTAAGAGCTCAAAGCATCTTCTGTGGAATACTGAATGTCCCGAATTATATGAATCTCAATGCATTCCCATCCTTGACACTTAAGCACATCACTATGTTGTTATTTACTTTGTGGAAGCCACACTCTTTCAGACAAACAGAAATCATCCCCAGTGAAGTTAATGGGAATTATTCACATATGTCAGTATTCTGTCTCAGTAGAATGCAAATACTTACTTAACATATATGTTTTAGACTGACATCTTAAGTATACTAAATAGGGTTTTCAGTATTTTTTAACAACTTAAATATCCCTGATAAGGCCTAGTTTTCCAGTTTATATATTTGGGTTTTTTAAATTCATTCACTACCAGGAAAGGAAGTCAAGTTCACACATCTGGTCACCACAAGCTTCTGCTTCCTTACACAATTGATATAGTAGATGAAGCAGAAATGATGGTTTTTGCAGCCCCTTTCATCCCAGTAGTAAATGACTAACCATCTTCTGGAAAGCCACCTTGAGTCTGCAGAGTCATTTAATCATGACAACTTCTTGCTCAAAATGCCAGATAGTTAACTGTTGCATCGTTATGGACTCTGAGAGGAGGTCAGCTCTTCACTAGAAAATACACCAAGAACAGCGCTAATGTTACTTATACCTCAGGAAAACGCTTGACAGGAAAAAATTTGGGGTACAATTAATTTGGAAGCATAAGCTCTATGTCCTATTACCAATCTTAGAAACCAAATAACCCCATGCTTCTGGGGATTCTTCAGTCAAATTCTGCATTCATTTTGTCCTTGATATAGAAAAGATCACTCTGATATTTCCCCCCAAAGTCTACATACTGGACTTTGGAGCATTTTCAAATTGGCTACAGAGCTTATGATGTATTGTTGAATGGTACTCTTGATTAAATATATCCATCTCAGAAGCAAAATCACTTCATGCTGTAATTGTGAAGCAGCATACTGGAGATTCACAGAAGATTGGAAGCTGCAATAGTCAAGTCAGTTCCTTTTGGTAACTAAATAAGGAAATGTTAAGAATTTGAGGGTTGTATAAATATGTCTTTATATGAAAAAGTGGATAAGATTCCTATGAAATCAGTTCTGAAATAGCTATTTTTGAGAAGAAAAAGTAAGAAATAGTATACAGCCGTCTGCAAGTTATTGCAAAAGACTTAAAGTAAATGGTATAAATAATACGGGTTTTTTAATGCATCAGAAATAAAATTGCCTCACAGTGGACCTGAATGTAAGCAGTGAAAGCCTTTTGGTCAGGCATAATTTTCCTCTTTCAGATAACTATGCCTGCCTTTTTGCTTGGACCATAATATGTGTGTGCAAATATAAGTAATAAGATACTCGGAAGCTGGTTGCCAGAGTAATTGAAAATAAAATTGCTTCACCTTAACTTGGTTTTGTTTGGCTGAGGAGCAATTCACACTTTCAGAATTTGAATTTTTGTATACTAGAATTTGCAACACAGTTTTGAAATTGCTCCTAGAAAAGCAAAGGCTGGGTTCAGGCATACAAACTGCTTGAACCATGCAGCTCTTTCAGAGTGAGTTGCATTCTTCCTCATATGGTTCCACAGGATTATGTGGTATCAACTATGTCTAATTCTTGTTTATTTTCAGTATATACCGCTAGACAATTAATAACTTGCACAGGCAAAATCACAATTTCAAACTCAAAATCAGTGCCAACAGTCTGAACTGCAAGTAGCTAGTAGTGATCAGAATATATGTCTTTGATCTCAATACAAAGAAAAAGAAGGGCAAAAGGCTATTAACTTGCTTAAGACTTTGTCTTCTAATCACAAATTTGTCACACAAATCCTGCAATAAAATAGTCAAAAAGGTCCCTCAAAGGGGAAAATGGAACTTCTAATAAGGATGGATGTGGAAAAAACAAGGATAAACAAACAAATCAGACTGGATAAAAAGTGTTGGAGAAATTTCTGCACAGCTAGAGAAAAGCAGAGATTATTGGAAAGTAAAAGCAAATTAGTTTAGATGTGAAATATACCACAATCATTTAACTTAAACAAAAAATGGGAATGATCTGGCAAAGGCTGTAAAACCAAGAAGAAAGTTTTGTTTTGCTTCATTTTTTTCTTATTTTACTAGTCTTTGGTTTCTAGTTAATCCATTCGGCATTAAGTTCTTAAATTATTGCCTTGTCCCTTTTTAATACCAAAGAATAAAACTATGTTAGAGAGGTTTTTTACATCCCATATCATACGCCTTAAGTATTTGTTCAAGAAATATCAAAAAAAGCTTTGAAATTACTAAAATGGATCCCATATGGTTTGTTTAAATATACTAAAAGAGAACTTTTTTCCTAATCTAAGAGAACATCTGTACTTTATAATGTTTTTTTGTGTGTGTGATACCAGGCTGTTTTCATACAAAATTTAGTCCAACATTATGTTATATATTCTTTAACTGTAGTAGTGCATTTCAAATTATTTTGTTGAAATTAGCCTAAAATTAATGGCTTTCTTTTTGTTCTTTTTATGTTTGTGCTTAAATTTTTCCAATAATACTTGAAGATCAGCATGCATTAATAGCTGCGGGGCATAAAGAGACTAGAGGAAATTAGCTGTCACCCACAGCCAGTGATTCTGTGTTCTCATAAACATAAAGGACTAAATTGTCTTTTATGTTGACCATGCATGCAGATCATGTCATTTTCATTAAAAATTAGACATCGTGCATATATAGTAAAATTGTTGATGGAGATGTTTGAATTAATATGGTTTTAAAGCAAATACTAAACTCCTTTTGTTTTTGTCTTAATCAAGTTTGGATTTTATTATTGAAATATGCAGTTGTATATGAACCTTAAATTGAATATTCAGTTAATTATTTTTTCATATATTTTCTATATTTCTGTAAATATTTTAGTGTTGTGTGTTCATAGTATGAAGTAAGTAATTTATAAACTGATAGAGGCTGGTTTTAATAAACTTTCTATTACATTTATTTACTTTAGGTTTATTTGTTACAGTCTGAGTTTTGGCCTTAGATTGATAATCAAATGTCAGTTAAGTGCTTACTAATACAGACATATTAATAAGTTACTGTAATCAGCCATAATTGGCTTTAGCATTCAAGTAGGTGCTATATGATTATTTTTCTTTGTATCAAATTGTAGCATGATTATATCTTTGTCTAAACATCACTAGCAGGATGGCACAATGTAATACAGAATGTCCTCCAGCTCTGCTGTCTTCTACTGATA
>VYZV01005070.1:186541-199902 GCA_013401275.1 Pandion haliaetus | reverse complement strand
CAGTGAAGGGTATCTGTTTAGCATAACACTAACCACTTTCTGCTGTTTGTTTCTAGAAATGAAATACAAAGAACCAAATTTCACACTGAGAAGAACATTTAAAGTGGAAAACACAGGGCAGCTGCAGATTAATGTGAAAACTATGGAAATCAGTGGCTATACATGTGAAGGATACGGATTTAAAGTAGTTAACTGTAATGAGTTTGCACTAAGTGCCAATGCCTCTAAAGACATTGTCATATTGTAAGTGTTTTCCCTTACATCTAAACAGAGTCTTACATAAGGAATTCTGTATACCTAATTCTGTTTTGGAGGAAAACTGTTGGTTAAATTCTGAGGTTTTTTTACTTAAGCTTTGAGTGTTTTGGGGTTTGTTTTTTTTTTTTAATACAACTTAAAGCATGACATTTTTCTCTGTTCTTGCAAACACTATTTGATTTTTAAATAACTTGAAGTTTTCATGACTGATAATAGTATTACTTTTCTTACTATCCAGTAAGTATAACTTACTGAGTTGAAATAGTGTTACTATATGGTTTTCTATAAATTTCCTTCATTTGGGTTGTGAATGCACGAGATCTAGATTTACATATGTTTTTAATGCATTGCAGTATGTAGAAAAGAGCCTAAGGATTATTATCATAATGCACAGCATTTTAGTTTTGAATATTTTGTCCGTTGCCTTAATGATAATGATTGTTTAATTCTGTCAATTTTTATTGTAAAAGACCTTTGCACCAAAACCTGATCTTTTAATACTGCTTGGGTGTAAAGTTAACTATTCAGAATGGGATGCAAGAAGTTTCAGAAGATGCTTCTGTTCTGTAGGAGGATGTATGAGGTACTGCAGGCAGTGAAACTCACCAGTATTTCTGCAGCAATCTTAGTTTGTGATGAGATGGGAACATAGTGGTGATGTTTTTGAAAAGACACGCAGTTGTGACTTAAAGGTGAAGTGTTGAAAAACTTTATAGCTGACATAATGGTCGGTTCCATTGCTTGCTTACCACTGCTGTTAATTTTTTACTGCATTCATAGCTTTCTTGTAACAGATCTGGTCAAAACTTAATTTCAGTTATAATATATCTTCATATGGTCTATCAGGGGTAATTCAGTATCAGATGTGTTAAGCATAGGTGTTTATGAACTTAGTCAAACATCTGAAGGTATTTCAAAGGTACTCATAAGTATTCTTAGGCTAATTGAGTGGATGATTATTAGTCTTACTACTAGGGCTATTTGTTCTAAATGTTTGATTGGGGTGCTAGTCATGGCAGTAATTGGTCAAGAGGGGTTTTTTTTTAATTTATGAATAATATAAATGATCTCAAACTTTCATGCTGCTCATATGAAAAGTTCTGACGTGCTTTACTTTTTGTTTTTAGGTTTACACCTGATTTCACTGCTTCCAGAGTAATACGTGAATTAAAATTGATCACCACAGGAGGCTCTGAATTCATATTTATCTTGAATGCATCCCTTCCATATCACATGCTAGCAACGTGTGCAGAAGCACTACCCAGACCCAACTGGGAATTGGCGCTGTACATAATCATCTCAGGAATAATGAGGTACTGTGTGCATGTTTGTTCTTACCGGTATATGTGCACGAACTACCACTGCTTGAATACAGGTTACAGAGAAGCATGTATGTATTCAGCACATGCTGTAATTGCTGTAAAATAAAATTGGGTGAGGTGAAAAAGGAGAACAAATTAATAAACACTGCTATGGATTGAGTGTGAACAGTTTAAGGCTGAGGAGTCCTGACTTTCTGCTCAAACTCAGGACAAAATAACATACTTCTTGCTTGGGCCTATTTCCTTAAATGAGATACATACTCCTGTTCACCCTGGTAATGTGTAGTTTTTGGCTAAATCATTAAGCCAAACTTGAGTCAAATTAGGTATTAAAGCACTGCTAACTGTGAATTCCCGTAGAAATTTAAGCATCCTTCTGGAGTATTGTGCTTTAGAGAGCTAGGAGGCAGTGACTGTAATGAGCTTAGCAAATGCCTTGGATGAATTTAACTTTGCTGCCACTTGAATGTGACAGACAACTGGTGATACTAATAATGGGATTTCTGAGAACCTGAAGGGCATTGTTTGCAACACTGCACACTCAGAGGTTATGTAGTAGCATATCAATGCACTTTTTTCCCAGCAGACGTGTGTTAGCTATGACTGGTTGAAATATGAGTTAAAAATTCCACTGTGTTTTCCTAGTCTAACCTCTACCTGACTTTATTTGAAATCTGAGGTTATAAACAATGTGTCCCTGTGCTCACCTCTTGGATGCCAGAGGTTTCCCCCGCTGCCTTTAGCCAGAGAAAACCCTAGCATAGAAACTTTGCAGTATAACTTGTTACGTATCAGTAACAACAAATGCTGTTTTTCATTAACATTAAGCTTATATCTTGGTGTGAGATGGATTGCTGCTGTAGATGCCCGTGATGAAAAAGTGGTCTTTCTGTGTGCTGCAAATCCAAAGCATTATCACAGATATGTAATATTCCTGCATTTTTTTTTTCTTATTAAGATACTGGCTGTTCCATTTTGCTGTACTATATTACTTGAAAGACAGCCTAACCTAACTTTCCTTCTAGGCATTCATAAAAAAGTAGAGAAGATAAAGTTGCAGCCTGCTTCATTTTCTTTTTTGACTCTTCAGCACTTTCCTAAGTAATGCAGTGTTACTTAGGGAACTGCATTTTCCTAAGTAACGGGAAAATTTCTGTTACTTAGGAAATTTTGTTTCCTAACTAATATTCCATTACTTAGAAAAGTGCAGAGTAAAGTACTTAAGTGGTTTTCTTCTGTATGTTTGCTAGAGATTTATAAGCTTAATTTCTCTTTAGTATATTGACAAAGTGAATAATGCTTGTCAGCTCGTTAAGTGTAGTTTGCATGGATAATTTTATATGTATTTTCTTTGTTAATTATACAAAAGAATACAGAATACTAATCCTTTCCCTCACTATGTCTTTTTCCTGCAAGTGCAAAACATCCTTCTTAGCAGCAAAGTAGAGAAGAGTCCGAATGTAACCATTTGATAATACTCCAAGAATCCTGTGCACAGACAGCCTCTAACTTTCAGGATGCCATCACGCAGGGGTTTCCTAGTTGCCCGTAAAATGATACTTTTATATTGTTGTAAAGTTATCCTTAATTTCTAGGAATGAACAACTCGAGGAGTTTGTCTAGTTCATGTTTTTAATTTGATAAGCTGGTGTTTATTGTTGCCTTCCCGAAATCACTGTTGGTTTGGATTGTTACCATACTTGTGGCTCCAAGTTTTGCAGTCCAACTTGATAGGATCTGTACAAACACAACAAAGGAGCTAGTCCTTTTTATTGAGAACTTGCCATCTAGGCATGTGTGTGCTCCAGCATAAAACCATGAGGGGAAAGAGGGATGTGCCAAGATCGTTCTTGGGTGTCTAGACCGAGTTACTCCCCACTGTGTGGTGCTCCTCACACTAATTTGTTCTGTAATTTAAATGACATGAACACTTCAAGCTAGTTCTATTTCTCTTTTTTTAATAATGATTTTTTCTTTTTTTAAAAAGCAAAAACCCCAAAGCACCACTGCTCCCACCACACCAAAACCAGAAAGTGCAGTTGAAAAGACCGCAGAACAAGATTTGTTCTGGTTTTCATTTCAGAGCTGGTATTCATTTATCAAAGCACTGAAGGTGGCTTATGTAGAGGGAGTAGAGTCCTTACCCAGGGAGTGGCAGAGGAGGAGAAGCCGCACAGGTGACCTTTTGCTGCAGCCTCCCCTGTACAACCGCTGCGGAGCCCAGCATCGATACCGTGAGGGGAGTGCTGTGGGGCTGAGGGGGAAAGGTGCCACCCAGCCCACCAAAACCCCGCACACTCCATCCCAAGTTTGTGTAGCACCATGGTGGTAGGGAAGTGATGCTTTGAAGTCTTGTGAAACTTTAAAGTAGCATCATGGATCATGATTAACAATTAAAAGAGATTATACCTTCTTCCTTACATCCCAAAGGTAATGCCGTTTTTGATGACATGGCACCCAAGGCAAGTGTTACTCTTCCTGAGTAACAGTTTGTGTAAGCTTGTCAGAAAAATTTCCCTATTTCTTTAACTTTTCTGTTGCTTGTTAACATCTTGGATGAAAATTATCTTTCCTACCTTCTGCCATCTGGTTATGCATCTAGAATCCTTTTTAATCCCTGCGGCAGGGAAAAAAGCACTGACAACCAGCTATCAACAGCTGACTTGGTCTCCAGAGTTGCTTGTATTTTTGGTGATAGTTAAAAGATGGTATCTAGACTAGATTCTTTTAGCTAAAATTAAGCAAGAGGTATCTCATCCTTTTCTGTGAATTTATGCTGGGTTTCATACATTTGGCTTAGAAAAACTGGCAGTCAGAACAGGGGGGAGAAGAGAAACTGAAGTTGCTCATGTAAAGTTCTTTTTCTCAAACTTTCTAGGGTAACAGGCAAGGCAAGCTTTAGTCATGGTCACTGTGTCTCCTCCCCCTGAAACTCCCACCTGTTAGAAGATGAAATCGGTGGCAGTGCAATGAAGGTCTCTGCAGTAGCTTTATTGCTTCATTCAAAAATATAGTTCACTGCAGTGCGTTACGTAAGTGTAGAACTCCTAAACACGGTATTGCAGCAGATGCAGTTAGTTGTAAAACTCCTTGAAATAACGCTCTTTAATTTTACTGCTCTGAGCAGCAGTACAAATCTGTGCAGAGGGTCTCTGCTTTTAAAATGGAATTGCACCAACAAGCTGTGAGAGCTGCTGACCACTTGGATGCCATTTTAATATTTTAATTATCTCTCTCTTTTTTTTTTCTTTTGGATTAATATTCTTGGCAACTGCATGTCAGACTTGCATCTAGCTTCAGTGTTAAGTGATGTGTATATCAGGCTAGACTTGTGTATCTTATGTTTCTGTCAAAGTTGTGGTTTGGATGTAGTTTTCAGCTTTTTGGTACAAGATACAAAAAACTTTGTCCTGTGTCATTAGATTCATTAACCTTAAAATGCTCAAAACTAAGAAATACTGAGATGACTGCCTCTCTTCTCTGCAGTGTACTCTTTCTCTTGGTAATTGGAACAGCCTATCTAGAAGCTCAAGGAATTTGGGAGCCATTTAGGAGACGCTTGTCCTTTGAGGCCTCAAACCCTCCCTTTGATATGGGAAGGCCACTTGATCTCAGGAGAATAGTTGGAATTTCATCTGATGGAAAGTAAGTATATGTTTGGGGGTTTTGTGGGATGTTTTCCCCTTCTTTTTTTTTTTTTTTTTTCCTTTAGTTGTAAGGCCATTAAGAAAGTAATACTGCTCTTTAGAACGGGTGAATGAATAAGGATCCTCCTAGTTAGTTATAAAAAGATGGCTTGGATAAAAAGATGGAATTTATGATTGTGAAGAATAATCATCTTTTGGGAAAAAAGAAAGAAAGAAACCAACCAAAACCAAACCCTGTCAAGTTTCCTGTTAATGTTCTCAAGAACGAAAGGTACAGACTGCAGAAAAATTGCAGGCCAGAAGTTCCTACCTTTGGTGTCTTAAGTTAAAAAAAAAAAAAAAAAAAAAAAAACCAAAAAAACCCATCTTCTTTCAGAAGATGCTTCCCTCCAACATGTATACTGACTGTCATTTTACCATGTTTTTGTTCATATGTACAGTGAGCAAGCGAACAGGAAATGGTAAAGGCTACTGACTAGTCAAACAAGTTTTGGGCATTTTTGTTGGTTATATCCCAGTAACAGTGTAGTTCAAGGATTCTTTTGGACATAGTGATTTTTTTTTTCTCATGTGGAAGAATGGAAACACTGTAGAGTATATTTAAACACTTGTTGTTCTTCCAGCTTGAATGCGCTTGGATCAGATTCTAATCACAGTTCATCCAGAGGGATCTACGGAGCAGGCAGTTCGTCTTCACGATCCAGTGCAGGGAATCATAAACAATGCAATGCAACAGCACACCTTCACAGCAATAGGAATGCACCTGATGTTGAAAACATCAAATCCAAAACCAGTTCAAGCATACTTAATAGGACTTCAGCACAAGCAGCTTCCATGCAGTCGGTGAACAGAGCAGGCCCCTTCACCTTGGATTCAGGTGCCACAGCTCAGACTCATGCCACGGGCAAAAGAGCCAAGGGGACGAGGCAGAACCAGCAGCCGACGCAGCAGCAGGCACCAGCTCTGGTAGAGCAGCCCCTCCAGCAAGCCCCAGCATCCGGGCCCCAGCAACCAGAGCAACAGACTGAGAGCGCTTTGCCACAGCTACCGCTTCTCAGCCCGCCTCACGACGAATGTGCCAGCAGCAGAAGGCACAGCTCGGAGGATTCAGATCTCACGGGGCTCATAGAAACTATGGAAAAAGACTTTGACCACCCAGAATCCCCTTCCCCAGATGTGTTTACAGAGCAGCCCCCATCTCCACTAGCGAAAAACAAAGGTAATACAATTCTGCTTTTTTTAACAGGATGATTCATTATGTAAGCCACAGAACAAGATTTAATCGACTGTAAAGGTCATGTTTTCATAGCCTGGAAAGTGATAGCTTCTCAGCTCTTCCCTACCCTGCTGTATGTGCCAGTGTCTTGAGCGCTTCCTTTATTCGTTTTATGGCAGTGACGTTCTCCATGCAGTGCTAGGTTGTGATTCTTCCTGCAAAATTTTTGGAACGTTTTCATGAAAGCACATGTGAACATTTAGACAGCTGACCCTCTGAAGAAGATGCTTTTGGTTGCTACTCCTTTGCCTTTAGGTTACCATCCGTCCCTCCCATCTCCATTGTACTTGGGGCTGGGGACTGAGGAAGGGAAAAAGAAGTTGTCCTAGTGTGTTACAAAAACCGAGATGGGGAAGAAGGGAGGAGGGGAAGAGAGATGGGTAAACCACGTGGGATTGTTTGGGAATGGAATTCTTCGTGCCCAGACTTGCAGTTGTAGAAAATCCTTGATGTCAGGTGGTCAGTAAATTAATATATGGCACCTGTCTTTAAGTTGTAGTCATCTTTGCATGAGGCTGGAGTTGAATTTGAATTGTTTATGCATCTTTTCGATTGTCTAATGCTTTAAATGACTTACTGGATTTCATACATTTAGATACATTCAGATTTTTAATATTATATGTCAGTTATTTTCCTTATAAAATTTTTATTAGACTAGAACTTCTAATCATGCTTTTTGTATTAGGCATTTCAGTTGTGTCCCAGAGTTATGTGGTTATAAATTTAATGTGTCTATTTCTAAGTGATTTTTCACTTTTTTTTCTACCACCACCATTGTACATAAACAGTACTGATCCTGCGTTGCTTATTAGTGATAAAGTTAAGAAAATGAATGGTGGGAAGGCATATAAACCCTGAAGCTTCTGTATGATCACGTACCACCAAAGAGGAAAGCTTCACTCTGTTAAGTAGTAATGAGCAGAAAGCTCTTAATTAGCTCAGAATAGATGTGATGATGCATCTGGACTTTCGAAGCAGAGACTCTAAAGTGATAAGAGGTTTTGGCATCCTGCTGAAATACACTACTGTATTTCCGGGCTGTTTTGGTTTTAGTTTAATTCCCCCAACCACATACCCTTGTCTAATCTTAGGAGAATTATGACCAGTTTGTCAGTTATTAATTTCATAAAGGCTAAATGGTACTCCAGCAAACGGCATGACTGTAGGTAGGTTTCACAGGCAGGGTCTATGTTAGCAAATATTACAGTATTGGAGCTCTGGAAAGCAAAATGGCTGTTAGCGAGGATGCAGCGTCCTCATGGGGGTGTATCTGAGTGGATTTACGGTGGACTGATCCAGTCCCTGTACTGAATGCCTGAAAGGGCTGGGAGCGCTTCTGGAGTGCATCTTCCATTTGTAGTTTAACCTAAAAAGAAAGCAGCTCTTGTGCTCCAGTCCTGCTGTACGATGCAGCTGCTACACAGCATGTGGGGACCATTGAGTTTGGTTTCAAGAGCACATTCCTGATCCAAATAATGTGGTGTACCTATGTTAACGTTTTTGTACCTATAGTAATTTCTAGTATATGTATTGGGAGCTTGACTTAAATAGCTGCTCCTAAGCGTTGATAGACCTTTGATTACATTTTTTCAACTATATATAAATGCATTTTCTTGAGATGGGTGTTTGTGTTGATTTGTCTGTTGATTTCAAAAGGAGTGTAAAAATGATAAAATACTTAGTTCCTAATCACTTACATGGGTTCCATTTTTTGGCATTACTGTCCTGTTTTGTAACTTTCTCCTGATTACAAATTCATTCAGATGAATTCACATTTTTCCTCCTGTTACAGAGGCTTTGCATCATTTGTGCTCTGGCATGGTGGTATGCTGAATATTTAAACATATTCTGTATTGCATTATGTTATATTTTGCAATCCAAGTAGTTTTCTTGCCCTCTTCATCGTCTCAGATCAGTAAATCAGATTTATGCATGTAGACTTCTTTTTTGACAAGCTTTATAAAAAAGACACGTTACCTGTAAACCATAACTTGACTCACAAAAGCTCAGCCCATCAAATAAAACCTGCCAGTTTCCATTTGCCCTCTAAAAATGTAAAGCCGTAGGGGAAGTTCCATTATCTATCTGGATCTACATACACACACTGATACTTGTCTTTAGATAAATAGCTAGAGCTAGTCACATACATTTGCAAAAGCAGCAGCTTCTGGACTAAAACTGGCTGGCATAATATCCTGTGCAGGATTCCTGTCTTTATAGTCTTCTGTTTCAGCTTCCCAATACTTGGCTCCTAGCAGACTGCTGCAGAGGCTACACCGGATTTTTGTTAAACAGCTGCTTTACATTATATTTTTATGTCATGGTAACATTTTAAATAGATTTTCTAATGATGAACATTAAACTGTGTAGCAGTCCTGAATGTAGACTAAATTTTAAGTGAATCTTAGAACGAGGACTTCTGAGGCAAAACCGCAATACCCCCAGTAAGCTGGAGGTCGACCTTTAGAAAATTTCCATACAAAGATCTACTTCTGTTTGCGTTCACACTAAAAAGAATATTTTTATCTCCAAACTGAAAACATTAAGTCTGAAAAAAACAAAGTTTGAAGGCACTGCCCTTTGATATGTATCTGGTATTTGCCAAAACAGTGAAGGCAAATTCATGTTTCAGTACAAACCTTCCCTGAGGAACTACTTGCTTAATGAAATATGACAGCTATCCTTGTGCTTCCAGACTCAGTTCTGACGTGAGCTGGTACAAATCCCAGCAGGGGCTGAATCCACTTAGTCAGCACAGGTTAATTGAGTCTTTACTCGAGTGAACTATTACATCCACCCTGGAAGAGTGAACTATTACATCCACCCTGGAAGCTGTATGCAGGCACTGTGCGGCTTATAAATGAGAATGCTTAGTCTGAAGGGCAGTATCTTGGAAAAATCTTACTGGTAAAGGTGTGTATCACATCGAATGAAAGACATAAGAATATTGTGAATGCTCTCATCCTGTAAGAGAATAACAAGAGCCGATGGTAAGGTACTGGTGACTCCACCCATACGCACACATAGTTTCTCTGTATTGATGCTTTTTTGGTAACTTTACTCCCCAGGAGCCTCATCCTGCCTATTTTGCAAGCCAGGAGCTCTGGCTTGATTTCGAAGGTTCTTAACCTTCTACAATTTGAACTTACACTATGCTACATTTCAGTTAGCCTGTAGGAATTGCAGGAAAAACATAATCAATTGTTCAAGGACCATTATTTATTTGTATGTGGATTGCTTCAAGAAAATTGATTAAACATCCCCTGGAGCATTTAACGCTTTGTTTTCCCTACTTTGAGATGCAGTAACACTTTAATGTGTCAAGCCAAGCTATTTTACGTTCACCTTAGTCATACCTCTTAGAATAGCACACTGTCAAAGAATAGAGTATGTCAAGGGGAGAAAGTTATACTTGGGTGTGAGATAATCAGGTTTTGGGGGTTTGGGTTTTTTACATCTTTGCTGGACAAATACTATTAGTGATTTTTCTCNGTTTTTTTTTGTGTTTTTTTTTTTTTTTAACTGACAAGCATGCTACTAATTATTCTTATTCTTCATTTGTCTCGATGATAAAGCTTGTATGAACTTCTGAAGTTCATGTTTAAATCCAGTCTTACATGGTTAAACTGTCAACCTGGATTCTAAAGTATTTAAAAGGAATGGCAGGAACGGAGCAGAGAAGAATTATAGGTAGCCAGGTGCCCACTGTCTACAGAGAGGCAATGGAGGTAGAGCTCAGGAGCATAAACGCGACAGTGGAGATGAGGGTTCTTCTGGTCTGATGCTATTGCTTGCATTTGGTGTGAAGTGGCTGCAAACGGTTGGTGTATCATAACAGGTGACAAACTTCAGAGGCTTAATCACATGGGTTAGCCTCTAAAATGAATTAGCCTATCTCGGAGTACTGCTGCTGAGAATCTGAAGCATCCTTATCTCCCTAGGGAAAGGGAAAACGCTTCAGCGCAAGGCTAAGCCGCAGAAGAAGCGGGAAGAAAAGGATAGAAGAGGGAAAGGAAAGCAACAGGAAGATGAACTGAAGGATTCCTTGGCAGATGATGACAGTTCTTCAACCACAACCGAAACCTCCAACCCAGATACAGAACCACTTCTCAAAGAGGTACAGCACTGCTCATAAAAGGAGGTAGCTCCTGGGTCACCTGTTAGAGCAGGAATACAGTCTCTTCCCCCCACCACACCCCCAGCTTTCATATACTCTAATACCTAACAAAGGAAGAATGTTAATTAAAAAACATCTTTCCCAACCCTTACCTGCACATCTTCTCTATAAAATTTGTTCCTCTGTGAGTGTGAACATGCTTGAATCACGTAGTCTCAGGACTGAAAGTGCCTCAGTGACTGTGGCTTGAATAAGCCACCAGTTGTCAGCAGCAGTGTGGTAATTGATTCTCTGCATGCTCTTCACCTATTCTATTTGCAGAATAAAACACCAAAGTATGGACACTAATTTTACTTGATAATTAAGGCATATGCTAAACCCATGCATTTCATCAGTTACAAAGGGTCCATTCACTGGTGGTAACTTCTCAGCAGGTAGTTAACTTAATTACCTTTGACAATACCCCTACCTTTATTTTGCTCATTTGGCTCACATGCTTCTAGGTAATAAACTGAAGCTCTAACAACTTGTGTAGTGGTCAGTTTGTCATAAATATTTTGTCCTAAAGCATGTGCTAGGGAACCAAACAAAGCAAAAGTAATCACAAAGAGAAGAAAACCAAACGTAAATTTTGACATGTCTTAAATTTTGAACTTTGGAAAAGATAGAGATTCTAGCTGGGGGGAAAAAAAGAAAAGATATCGCTGTAATATATTTTAAAAGTTATGGTTTAGTAAGTTTTCATTTGAAAATCACCGTTGATTTTTCAGGATGGCTATTTGACAGTATAGTTGTATTCAGAAAGTCTTAGAAGTGTGGTTTAAAAAAAAAAACCCCAAAAACCACAAAACGAGTGGTGAAGTTGCTCATATGCTTTGCTTTGTCGAAGAGACTGTTTTACACGGCCAGGATTGCGTACAACAGATGCAGTATAGGTCCCAGTACAGAGCTAGCATCTTCTTAAGTAGGTTTGGAGGCAGCTGTGCATTTGCAAACGTCAGACCTGCTTGAAGCACATCAATTTGCTAGATATTTCGATTTCTACTTCTCTAATAGGAAAAATAGATACCACGTTTTATAGGTATACCAAGTAGTAAAAAGATGCCTTCTATGCTGCAAAAATGCTCATGTTTTCAAACAGCATTCTTTCCTCAGCTCTATTTGTACTACGTATGTTATGATGCAAGAGCAACTTCACTTTTCATTAATATTAACACGTTACTATAATGTCTTTAATAGGAACCTGAAAAACAAAAGGGAAAAGTTACACCAGAAAAACCGGAAAATGAAATAGTCCAAGTAAAACAGAAAACTAAAAAACTGCTAACAAGTATCAAGAAAGAAATCCCGGTAGATGTGAAAACCAGGTAAGCATAACAAAGGCTTTTTAGTAGGGAAGGCATTGTGCTTGAAGGGAAGATGGATCGATAAAAATCTGCGTATTCGACTGTTGTGGCTGCCAGTCTGGCTAATGCCAACAGCAGATACCTTTAAGCCGCTTCCTCTTCCTTCCCGGTATCAGGGAATATCCGAAGCTTGTAAATAAGAAATTATTTGATGGGAGTACAGTGCATAAATGAGAACTAAATCTGGAGAAGAAAATCGGGTTAAGCAATGCTAGGCTTTCTGTAACAGGTATCACATACACAAAATAGGGTTAATGTTTCTACAGGAGCTTCTAGTGGCAGCACAGTAAAGCAGTACTAAGGTGAGTGCCTTTAGTTGCCCTTGGTGAAATTACAGCCATGCAATTTCCTTTTTTATATTACAGAGTAAGATCAGAGTCTTGGATATGTTATTATAGGAGGCTGCTGCTGCTGCCAGTCCCTCTTCCTTACTGGCAGGTGATAGAAAATGGAAAAATGAACTTTAGTCTTACTATATCTGGTTCATTCTGAAATTCTGAAATCAGATTGGTATCCAAGTGCCACAAAAGTAAACTCTACCAAACTGATTGGCTTGTGTTTTCCCTGTTGCTGTAATTAATACTAGACTAAGTGGGATTAGTAGTTAGTATAAATTTATTTTCTTCAAAACATTTCTGAAAACATTGCCTGGCAAAGTCTCCTCCTTATTTATTCTTACTATTATCTACTTTCCCTTATCATATAAATCACAAGTTCATTACATGTGACAGTTTTCCAAGGCCACGATGAGAGCTGGTTTGGAATTCTTCTGCAAGAAATGGCTAAAACAGTTCTTCCATAGAAGGTTTGAGAGACATGATCAAGTAGTTGAAGAAAAAGAACAATATATAGCCAAATGGATTTGGTGGTGGGTTTGAATAGTTTTATGTCATCAACTAAAAGATGATCCTATACATTCAGGGCAGTAGCATTATCAGGAGCATGTGATCTAACAAGAGTCTGTGAGGGCAGACTAGAAAAATGGCAGTTCCAATCTCTTGTTGCCTCTGTATAATCAAGCAGGTTTTGTAATCCTGGCACTCCAAGATGAAAGCTTCTCCTGGAAGGTGAGTGAGCCCTACTAAATGGGTGGAACAGTGTGGGTAGAAAATGAGCCAGGGCTAGGAAGGGTGGAGTTGCATATAGGAGAAATANATAGGAGAAATACAAAACTCTGCTTATGAATAGCTTTGAAGATGAGCGAAAGTTTGACATAGAAAGCCACAGGAGACCAGAATTTTGTAAGACAATATGGTACGTCTGTCTGTCTGTGTGTGTGTGTGTATGTATGTATGTGTGTATACATATATATATATAAATTAAAAAAAAAAAAAA
>VYZV01005070.1:158219-177810 GCA_013401275.1 Pandion haliaetus | reverse complement strand
TCTAAAAAAAAAAAAAAAAAAAAACAAACCAACACAAAACCTTAAGAGCAAAATGGCTGAATGTAAGAGCATTCTGTTGAGACTGTAATACACTTTCTGTGCTGTTTGTACATTTGTAAACCTGAATGCATTTTTAAGTTGAACTGAAATGCACACAGCCAAGACTTGTGGAAAAAACAAGATAACCTTGTGCGTTTCTTACGGATACAACTTTGGGTTGTACTTTAAAATAAATACTGCTTTTTTCAAGATCTGTCTGCTGTAATTCTGTTCTCCTGGTATTTTCTAAACTTGTGCATGCATGAATCCACTTGGCAGGGGTAGTCTTCAGGTGAAAAATCTACTGTGCGTAGGGCCTATGTTAACAGAAACTTCACTCCAGGTGAAACCTGGCTTCCGAGCAGCATGGGTTTGTACAGCAGTGGAGAAGTAGAAATTGTTTTCAGGGTCACACAGTGCTACCCGCTTGAAAATTTGCCACGATAGCAAAATGCTGGAAAAACGTCTACACTGTTTTAAGTTTCCAAGTATCAGGCATAGTAGCAGCTGCTGCTGTTTATGCTACACCCATACCTTTGTAACACTGTTCTTATATGGTCTGAACAAGAACTTTACTATTTTTAGATAAGATTTATCTGTCCCTTTAGGGTGCCTGTTTCCCTTCATTACAGTAATGCAAGCCCCAGTGACTACATATATTCAGCTGAGCTAAAGCCAGGTAAAAATGAACCCTTCCATTACAAGAAACCATTAGCAGACACTAGCAACACAAATTTACTTATGACTCAGTGGCACTGCTTAAAATTTACAACAGCAGATTTTTATCAGAATTCATCCTTTAAAAGAGTAAGAATGCTGTATTTTAGTTAAAACCTTTATGCTACAAGGAATGCTGTATGCAGCAAAATATGAGAGTTAAATAAATAATTGAGACTACATGACCACTTTTCCAGCTTGCATTATGTAAACAAAGTCTCTAAAACTGTCAGATTGCTGTCTTCTTGCTTCTACCAGCAGAAGCTTAAAGATACAGATCTCTGAAATAGGAACCTACTGGAACTCCTTTGTTCTTAAAATTGGGCTATTTCTAGAACCATGCAAGGTCATGAAATGTTCAACGTGGATTTGTATGCAATTTCCTTCTGAGTAAGTGGGCAAACAAGTCTCTTGCTGCATGCAAAATGAAGAATAAGCAGTTAAGCTACGGACATGCCAGGGCCTGCTTCTGGGTAAATGGAACTTGGGAAGATAACTAGCAGTAACTTCAAGGTGAAAGGAGCTGTTTAACATACTGTGCTACCTCTTTTTCCCAGCAGGTGTTTATATTAGAATTGATTGCATGGAGGACAGGAGCAGAAACTAATTCTGAGACACTAATAGTCCTCAGTGGTTTAAGCAGTTGTGAGGACAGGAAAAATTACCTGCTTTAAAAACATTTTCTTTTGAACAAGACAAGGCAATGCACAAGTAATTTAGACATTTTTCCCCAAAAATGTGAGCCATTCCCTTGTGTTGACGCAAATAACCTCTGCCCCCTTTAGAATAGTCTCAGTTCTTGCTTTTGAAGAGTTTCCTTTAGAGTACCAATTAAATATTACTTAACTTTCACGGGTGAAAAAAACCTGAATGATCCAGAGCTTTGACACACAGTTTTCAGTTTAAGTGACGAAAAAGCATGTCCTTCTCCCAAAATTTAAAAGGAAAATATCCTGGCCTAAAGACTTCCCACTTCTGAGTGTCCTATCTTCCTTTCCTCCCCTCAAAGGTTATTTTGGAGAGCACCTTTTTCACTCTGTTCTACCTATTCAAAAAAAGCAAAAGAGCTGCCTTAAAAAGTGCTACCTGTAATTGACAGTTGAGGTGAAATAAAATCTGGGCAAAACTTAGGTATTTCTTAAGAAACATCTGTGTACATGTACAACACAGGGTTTGCTCCTTTCTCCCTGAAGTGTCTATTTGCCAGCTTTTATGGTATAGTCACTCTTTACATTCACTGAAAATGCTTTTAAAATTGCTGAAAATGGGTGGAGGGGAGGGGGAGATGATGAGCCAGAAGCATCCACAGAATAATAATGAGGCCAGACCTCTCACGATGAGGTTAAAGAAGAGAAAATGAGGTTTTGGCAAAATGTGTAGTCTTATGTAAAAATATACACGGGGTTGAAAATGTTGCAGCCTGCTAGAAGGCCAACTTACTTAAGATAAAAGAACATGGGGAAAAGTAAGGTCAAAAGCTCAGAAGCAAGGGTGGACTATGTTTTCAAAAGCAGAATGAACAAGACTGAAGCTCAGACCAGGAGGGAAGTTCCAGCTGGAGTGAAAAGACCAGAGGAAGAAAACAGCTTAAAGCACTCAGAAGATTGACTGTCCTGGAAATGAGGGAGGCTCACAGCCCTTCTGATAATTTAAAACATTTCTTCAGAGTAGCATCAGGGTCAAACTACCATGAGTCAGCTCTTCTCTTCCAGACCTGGAAGCTACTGGGAATACAAAGTTCCCAGCAAGGAAAAGAAACAAACAATTACTGTTAATTTTGGTAATTATTTTGGTGCTCCTAAAGGGCAGTTCTAATCTGCCAACTCTTAACAAATAGACTTTAAAAGCCTGAAATGTTTCTGGCCTGTTATTAAAATTAGAGAGCCTAAAGTAGGTAAGTATGGCCCTAACATGTGAAATCAGTTTAATTAGCACAAGCTCTATTTCAAAAAGCTCTTGAAAGGCATTAGAGATTTTGTTAAAGTGTATAAGGCCGTATCAGAACAGGATATAAAATTCCAGTCAAAGGACAGTTAGTGTTTATTTCACAGCTACAGATGCTTGGAATGAACCAACATACCAATGAACAGGTCTGGGCCCAGCACTGGCCACGGCTCTGTCAGCAGAGGTACATACCATAGCTTGGCCACTGCCCTGCGAGAGAAGTAGCAAACTGGGGAAAACTCTTAGGTCAACATAGGCTGCAGAATGTGAGTAAACAGCAGATTCTCAACACTGGAGCATCATGGTCAAATCGTACTGAAGTTGTCCACTGCACTCTAGCTGACCATGAACTGTCTGCCTGACCCAATGAGAGGTAAAATTAAGAGTGCACAAGAGTTTACCTTCATGAGGTAAGAAGCTATCTTTCACTGAAATGATTTCACCCAGAGTGATGTTTTACACTAAATACAGCTTTGACTGGGCCTTGTCTGTTTTCCCAACCTGTAATTATGAGCAAGTTTTCTGAGCTTCGGTGTTTCGACCTCATGAAACAATGACGACTTCAGCTCACAATGAGTCAGTTCGTTAGAAGAGAGACGCGCTGGGAATACAAATAACCCAGCTTCTACTGTGTGCGTGCTGTGATGGGAAGAGCATTCAGTCACCTTATTTTAAACAGGCTCTGCTTCTAAAGTGAGTCTTTTGCCCAGTGCCTGTTTTCATCTAACACCAGTCAAGGATGGACTTTATGTTCAACCAGTGCTTTAGTCACATCAATACTAAAGCAGTCTTCAGGACAACTGGATCAGCACGCTCTTCAGCAGCCCTCTGAACACAACCGCTAACCATACTTACTACTACTAGTTTACTACTTAGATCCTGTGTGATCCAGCAGCAAGTGGAGCATGACTTTTTTTTTTTTTTTTTATATCACAAAGAAGAAAACAACCAACCAGACAGCAAAGCCACAAGCATCTGCAGGAGCCAGAGAAAAATATAATGAAGCGCTAGCCTAAACTTGGGGGACTAATAAAAATTGAGAATCTTAAGAAGCAATGAAAACCCTAATATCACTCTGTTTGCTGGAACATGAGGACTGTCCTGAACAAAATTTTTTTTTTTTTTTTTGAGCAAAACTGTGTAAAGGTAGCTGCTCAGATCCAAAAAAACATAAGTTGGCCTTAAACAGCAGATGACATTGTACCAAGAGAAATGCAGAAAGTGGAAGGAAATGTCAAGAAAGATTTTATGGCCACTGCCTAAGGAAACCCCCTTGAGGTGTATTTGTCAAGCTAGGATCTCCAAATAGTGGTCCTTCAGGAAGGACCCTGTGTCTGAGACCTGACTTCACTCTCTGTCTGCATACTGTGAAGCTAATGTTTGAATCGGAGTGTCATTAACACTCCATAATATGGGCTCTTCAGGCAGTACGCTCAGTCTCCCCTGAAGTTTTACAAGATAACAAGAAGTCCTCGAGTGCCAGCAGGGAGTGGGACGTTCTAGCACTGTGATAATGGGATACAGGCCAAAGAGTACTTACAGCAGGTGAAGACTGTCCTGGAGTCCGAGCAAGACTCTCTGAGAAGCTGTGAAAAATAGCAGTTCAATTACTTGCCCTCAACAAGACAGAGATCTCGAGATCTTATCCTACAAAAGACAAAAGGTGTTGGCTGGGGAGGGTGCAGGCAAGGGAGAGATACCTCTAGGAAGGAGGTATAGGCTGTCCATTTTGCAATTCTGGGGCTAATAAAATATTCCCAAGGAAAAAAAAAATTAGCTATTCTGGAAAGTTTCCTGGGTGTTTTTTTGGTATGGGTCCATGGGCAGGATGAAGTCGCTTGTGGTGTTTTGGCTTAGTTACTAAGGAACTTGCTGGGAAGAAAGCGTACCAGGAAAGCGGGCACCTGGAGCAGCTTCTGCCTCACCCAGTATCACTCACCGGCCAATTCTGGAGTTACTGTCAGGGAAGACAATACTCACTGGAGAGAGAACGTTAATCTGCTTTATGGCAATGTAGAAGGCAACAGAAGCAAGGGAGGATGGCTCACTGCCTCTCAAGAGGGAAATACACAGAAGCTGGAATCAGACAAGAGACTAAAATGCTCCTTGGTATCCTTCTTCACTGGCTGCTGTTGGCTTTCTGGAAGGGGAAAGGACTTTTAGCCCCTTCAGCTTTACATCGCCCATCCTGGTATAGCCTGTCCTCAGCAGTCAAGTTAGTTACCAGCAAAATGCTGCCAACGCTGAAGAGTTTGGCAACAAAGAATGAAGAAAGTCCCTAAAAACTACACAACATTCTGCGTTAAACGGGTATGACTCAGCGTACAGCTTGCAGGGAATTTCCTGTTGTGCTGTATAAACTAGGAATCTTTTCGGACAACAGTAATTTCAAGGAATATTCACTTCTGTTTCGTTCCAAACCAGCAACACAGAAGTTTCTTCCTATGAGCTTCTGGTGCAGGTCTAACTGCCAGACCTTAGTCACATTTGCCTGCCTGTCAAATTCTATTCTGTGGCTGAAGACTTGGCCTCCAATTCAAGGGAGCAGTGGGGTGTAAAAATCAAAGAAAACATCAACAGTGCCTTAACGCTTCAGTTAAACTAAGCAAAGGCCATGGCAGAATGGAGTATCTTNAAAAAAAAAAAAAAAAAAAAAAAAAAAAGACACAAGGAATAAAACAGTTCAGCTACATTTAGAAAGTTAGTGGCAAATTCAGATTTCATGTACGTGTGAGGAAAGGAGGGAGGAAAGGTGGGATAAAAGAGGGTTCCTTTCTTTGAAGCAGCTAAACTCAACAGTCTAAAGAAATGCTCCAAAAGGGTAGCTCGTCACAGCTCAAACAGAAAGCAACTTCCATAGTACAAGTGGCACACCGAATGTCTCACTGTTACGCAGAGCTTAATTTCAGATGTGCAAATGTGGAACTTGGGCACGGGTCATCAGTTGAACCCGTGGTTCCAGGTACGTGGAATGAGAATGAGGTATGCTGTGTGCAAACTTAGTGTCCTTGCATCAATCAACTGCATGCAAAAATCCATATGATGCAGTTATTAGAACAATAAAAAATGAATATTGCTGCAGCCAGCAGGTTCAGCACAAGAGAGCTTCAGAAAATGGACAGTATTTAAGTGTGCTGGCTTTGTTTTTAAATGGAGCCTCCTTGTGAAAAGTTACTGATTTCGTCTATGCAGCAATATTAACTCATGGGAAAAAAAACCCCGTAGGCTTTCAGGAATTCTGATTAAATTGGCAAACTGAAAACACTTTCTCTAACTCAACACATTTGAGTAATGCAATTTCCTCTCTCTGCACAGTGAATAATAAGAGACCTACTATTTAGACAAACAGCACCCCTCTGTGGCTACAAACAGCATTCAGGTTATCACAGTGGAGCCAGCTGGCCTTAAAATTTCCTCTCTGATTTTTCCCCGAAACCTTTAAAAACAATCTCAGCTGTAATAGTAGCATTTTGCTTTAACAAGTTGTACATTGGGAAAATTAACGCTACTTTCCCCACTGCCAGTCTATATAACTATCATTCTCCAACAGGCATTTGCCAAAAATCCTAAACCAAGAGTAACTGGAAATTCTCGGAGTTCAGTGGTCGAAGTCCACAAATCAGGGCACCCTGTTAGTCCTATCAGGCTTTTACTTCTCTTCAAGCATAGTATCGCAACATGCCAGACAAGTCTAATGCAATCAAACTATTTATTTCCTACGTTTATTTTAATATTTCTTTCATCAAACTATCAACAAATGAACCGCTTTTCTTTCTTTCCCCTTGTACATGCTTTCAGTATCTTTTGTTCTGTATCTGCTCACCTAACAAAATTATTTCCCCAATACTGAATGCTTTTAACCTGTGATGTTGTGTACATGTTCAAGGCACTCAGTTCCTCCTATTTGCACAGAACTTTTTTACAACTCATTTCCATACCCCTACTTGAGGAATTTTATGCAGTTAATTTGTATTTTTGTTCAAATCCCCAACACATTGATTTCCGCCCTCCCCCCCGAGTCTTTCAGTCCAATTTATCATTGTGAAAGACCTTTGCTGAGCTTTTTTCCAGGGCTCCACATTCTCTCCCCTTTAAGTATTTCAGTTCTTATTGTTTATTCTGTCCCACTAACTAGTTCCGTATCAAAGCCCTGCCCTCTTCCAGGTTGTATTGGGAGCCTTGTGGAACAGGTTGTATTCGAGGAGTCAGTGATCTCGGTCAAGCCATGTCCGCACTGCTGGACCTCCTACTTCAGCCTTGAGAAGCCAGTACGTTAGCACGGGTAACCGCTGTACAACCCGATGTACGCAGCACTGTAAGGGGACATGCTGGAATGCCCCGTGCCCGCTGGTGCTGCGCTCTGGTGAACATCATGAAAGAGAGGACAGGACACTCCTACCTGTCAGGAGGAGATAGATGGGTTTGTTCCTTACGCAAGACAAAAGGCACCACGGTGGGAGGGGACTGAACCTTCCCAGGGATGGGGTCTGCACAGCCTGCTGTGGAATCCCTCTTGGGTCTGTCCGATGCTGCACGAAAGCAGGGTTCCCAGCACCTGACGGGACATGAAATTTACTGTCGATATTCCTCTTTTTATTCTACTTTCTAAAAATGGCAATGTTATTACACTGTGTGCTGTTGTGCCTTTCTTACCGAGATCCAGAAGAGCCCCGTGCCTCCCCTGTGCAGAGCTCAGGTCACCACAGGTCACCTACATATCAAGATTCATGAATAAATACTGATGAAAGAAAAGAGCAAATGTTTTAAAACAAAACGCACCCTAGGTCTAAGTGCCTTCAAAGCTTCTGCCCTTCTAAGCACCACTTTTCTACTCGGTTTTAGCCCTGACTCCCAGCTTACCTCTTCAACAACGAACCAACATTATTAACACAGTGCCCTGCATCTGCAAGACACTGAAGCAGCACTCGAGTATTAATACTGTGGATGACCCTGAACTGCCCCTGCATGCCCTCACATGGTCATTCTCAATCTCGGCAAGTACAGGCTTTGGGCTGCCACTGAATCTTTCGTCAGGTTGGTAAAGTGGTGGGACCAGAATGGCAGTTGACTCCTCTCAGTCTTTGGAAACTACCATGAGTTCAAAAGTTTTCCTTCCTTGGAAAAGCTGTCCACCTTTTTAGTAACACTATTCAACAGTTCTGTATTCTTTAAATAACTATCAATCTTGATTTACAATATGAAAACAAGAATAATGATCAGATTACTGTCTGTCTGGATCCATAGTCTGACAGTAGAGAGGAATGTATCAGTAACATGCAAAAAAAAATCCAGCTAGTTTGTTGACAAGCCATCAACTTTCTAGTTAACTACCTCCACCATAAAGACAATCTCATATTATAGCTTAATTCAGGTACTCCATGTACAACCTGCGTAAACCTCGTAATCCTCATTCTCTGAGAATTCAAATGATGAGAGCCCCAAAAGAAATAAAGAAATGAATACCCAGAGAAGAGGAAGTAGAAACAATGTGACACAATGGAAAGCACCATAACTGCACTATATAAATCGATTCAGAGCTAGCACTTCTGACACAGACACTTCCGAAAATGCAAATTGTAAACAAATTGTACAAATACACTTGGAAATTCCATGCTATAGTTTATTCTGTCTCTTCACAGTTATAAGGTAGAAGCCACTGTCAAAGACAGGACATGAGGCTAGGCTGGCTTTTCCTATCACAAAGTACAGATGTTTTGAGGTTCCTAATTTAGGTTGGTAAGTCTCAAATCTAGCTGGCTGCCCAATCTTACCTATTAACTGCCTGTTTAATTAAGTAATTCTCAAGACACCTAGAACTACTTCTCTGTCTGCCCAAGCCCAAGCAGGACCCAGAAAACGAGCATTTCTCTGGGCCCTGGGGATCCCCACCAGTGTGAGCATTCCTGGAGCAGACAGAACGCCAGCAGAATGGCACTGCTTACAAAATGTAAGCCTAACCACGAGAACCCTGTACCTGGGGAGCATTTGGCCCACGGAATTACAAACAAGAGGCTGCTTCTTGCATTCACCCCAAACAGTGAAAAACGGGTAGCTAACCTAGGTTAAGTTCACTCCAGGAAACAGTGTGTACCTGGAAATGCCCCATGGCGTTCAGCCTGCCTGCCCTACTGACAATCCCTCCTGGCAAGATGAGAAATCACTTTCCCATCTCTCCACTCAGCAAAATCCCGAGTTCCCACGACCTAAACCGGCAGCGCTTCACTGCCTTACTGGAAAGGTCTGCGCTGGATTAACAACTCACGCACTGAAAAAGCCATCTGGTACTTTTGGAGTTGTCTTCTGAGGATGACTGGGGAAAATGGAGAGAGACACAGAAGAGAAAAGAACTCAGTTTCCAGCATCCTGTGGAATCAGCCTGTGCAGTGGAGCTGCAACAAGGATCCGGAGGGGAAGAGCGGCGCACACTGGTGACTGGGTTCCTCAGGGCTGCAAAGCAACAGAGAGCAGAGGGTGCAAGCAACAAACGAGGACCTTGTCCACAAGCTGTGTTACTTAATTGAGTGACAAATGCAGCTGGGGTAAGGCTGTGGCTGTGCCTGCGAGGCTAGAAGCACAGAGCTCTGTCTCTTCCCCCAGCACTGGGGTGGGAGAAGGAAGCCCAGGCCGAGATGAGTCTCAACATTAAACTTCCTCACTAGCAATTCCCAATATAGAAAGCCTCAAGAAGCTCAACACCACATCAGGCAACAAAGATAGCTACAAGTTAGGCAAGCTATGGGTGTCAAGCATCCTTTGTACATTTAGTCAAAGTGGCTCTTGCAAAGCTTTGCTGATGGCAGCAGCGGAGCCAGAATCTGTAATGTGTAACTCCCTGCAAAACCAGCACACACAGCCGAGGATGCAATGTGGATTTTATGTCACATTACTATATGTATCTAAATTGGTTTTCTACTGTAATGACAAACATTGTCCATTTTCCTTTTTTGCTCATGAGGGAAGAAGGCAAGACAAACAAATCTTCCATTCTCCTTTCACATATCGTCCTCTTCCCCTTCATAACACCTGATATTTCCCTGCACTTTGCAGAGAATCTTAAGACAAGTGTTCTCAAGCACAGAGGTACAAACACCTGGAGCTGAGTCACATTAGCCTGACACAGGTGGAAAACAAATCCCACACCTTTTCTTTGCATCAGCTCCTAGGAGCAAAAGTTGCAACCAGCTCTGCTGGCAGCCCCTGAGACTGCTGCAATGGAAAAAGACAACTAAGGGGATGGCGCTTTTCACAGTGACTTGGGAAATTCAACCAGTGCCGGTCAGCTGCACCGTGCTGCTGTGCACTACAGCCCACCATAGGCTGCCCCTGCACACTGACCTCCCACAAGCGCTGCGGTGCCCGCTGCACCCCCGGCAGATGAGGAGTACACCTGCAGTTTCCAAATTACTACTGAGCTGATGAACCTTCTTAGAGGAAAGGGGCTGGGACTGAGCAAAATCAGCCAGCTGCATTTTTTAGTAGCACTGCTGTATTTCAACTCAGTAATTAAGCACATCCACTGGCTGATATTTCTCAGTAAGCTTTATTCTAGCTCCTGCCATGAGCCACGTCTCAGTGGTATTGCAGATTTATCCACTCCTAGAGACTACTCCCAAAGAGGTATTGTAAAGCCTTATTTTTCATACATAAAATTCACTTTTTTGGAAGATCTAGAAGTTTCATGAAAGTATTCTAAATCTGGCAAGGAACTGAGAAAAGTCAAAGATACTCATCTTCAGCCATTTGCCTGCAGACCATGAAGTTGTGGTTATTGCCACAGCATTACAAGTAATACCCACTGTCTCGTACAACTTAAAGTTGATTTAAAATGTAACTTCGTGTGCTGTAACTGAAATGCCTGTCAAGCTTATGGGAAATTTGGTCAAAACACAACAGGAAGAATATGCAATAAAATCTCACGGTCAGAAGAACAAAATGGCACAGGACTAACCCTGAAAGTTCTGAGGTCAGAAAGAATTTATAGAAAAAACCCAGAATGACTGTACCCTATTATAGCTAACAAACACTACTCAAGACCTGACGGATGTCTCGCACATCTAGGCTAGATCACCTCATGTTTGTCACAAACCCGTAACATGAAGGGCACTTTTACAGACATTTTCAAACAGAGCATTTCTACAGCAACAGGTAATCTAAGGGATTTCAATGTCAGATGCCAGAGCCATCACCTGCCCGATACTAACATCAATCAGTGGCAATTTAATAAACACCTTGAAATAANAAAAAAAAAAAAAAAAAAAAAAAAGTAAATTATTTCAACCTTGCTTTTCAGGTCTTCTCAAATCTGCAATATTTGCAAACAGCAGTATTTCAAGACATGGCTACAATTTAAGCAATTTGTAGACAAATATTAAAAGCACTTAGCTATCTTTCCTTCATATAAACATGTTTTATTGCTACAATATTTTATGAACTCTAGAGATCAACTTGCCTCTACTTCAAATGGAAATTGCAAGTTTCACCAATATGCCAAGTCAATAGAAATCTAAACGATAAACAGGTACCTGGCTACGATTTTTAGGAAGTTCCATTTAAGTGCAGGATCTAACAAATATTACAACAGGATTCTCAATCCTGTTAGAGTAAAGAACACCTCATTACTAGCACGTTTCTAAAAGAGATGCCGCAGGCTAGGGCTAGCCCACGCTGACGAGCGGCCCTTGCTTATGAGGAACGATAATTTGGAGTAACACGTACGTGGGGGGGGCGAAGGGGGCTCTACAACACCCGGCCGAAGGGGCCAGCCGGGCCGCACCTTTCACAGCGGCCTCCCCGGCTAGCGGCGTCTCTCCCCAAAAAGAAGACGGCAGCCACCGCTGCCGGTCCCTTCACTGCCTCTAACAACCGCCACCGCGGCCGAGCGGGGTATTTATTACCGCGCCACAGACCGGCCGCCACCGGCGAACCCGCCCGCTTCTTCCTCCCGCTTACCTCAGTCCCTTCAGGTCGCTCCCGCCGCCACCCCCACCTGAGGTAACTTCCTCTCCCTCCCGGCCTCGGCCTCCTCGGGCCGGGACTTAGGAGCGGCCCCGGCGCTGCGGTTCGACCCGCGGGCGTCCGGAGAGCGTTCCCGTGAGGGAAGGGCCGCCGCCCCCGGGGCTCGCTGGCGCACGAGGCGGCGGCCGTTGGGGCAGGGGGCTGACGCGCGCCATTCCCGCCCCGCTCTAACGGGCGGCCGCGCGGGTGGGAGGGTGGCGGTTGGGCGGGAGCGGTGGCTCGCGGGGGTCGTTGTGTGTGGAAACGGGCGGCTGCGGGCGGAGCGGGCCGGGGAAGGGTGCAGCTGGAAGGCCCCTGGCAGGGTAACGGTTCTTTTCACCTCAGGTGTTGAGCGCCGGGGTGCTCCCGAGCCTCCCGCGTCTGCCTGCGGCAACAGCGTTGTGGTCGTCCCCGGCTTGGGGAGGTATAAAACACCTGCCGGGCCTCCCCATTGCGGAAACTGCCAAGGTTTACGGTTTTGAAGGCATTTGGTCCCGGTTAATCGTTTTATTGATGTTAATCACTCCTGTTCACGTTATTTACTCGTTATGCAATAATTGCTGGCTACTTAATACATGGATAAACTGCATCCATCTCGACTTGATCTAAATCCTGTGAGTTGAGCAGTTTTTCTCTGCATCGTACTGGTACGTAAGCACAACTCACATAGGGCCTAGGGCAGCAGCGAGATTTTTATTGATGCTTTGATGTGCATATTGAAAAAGCTTTATGAGCTTGTGTGAAGTAGCAGACTGAAGCAATTAAGCACAAATCGTAGTTACCAGAATCAGGGCTGATCTGGAGGTCCTGTGGATAAGTAACTGCTTTACATTCCAGTTCTATATTCCTTATCATTAAAACTTTAATTTCAAATTAGATGGAGAATTTTCTAAAACTTCTCCCCCCACCATCCAATTGGGATGTACTTCCAGACTCCCTTCCAAAGGTTTTTGCCAGGATTCCCTGTGTAATTTTAGCAGAAAAGGTTTCTGATGACCCTGACGGGAGCACTAAGAAAACAAAACCATTCTCACCCCACATCACTTTTTTCAGCCACAGTGTAATCCGTTCATATTCCAGGTAATGCCTTTCCCATTGGCCGCTGTAATCTCTTTTAACTTTTCAACATTAGGAATAATTAAATGTTCGGTCAGCCTGATGGGCAGCAACGGACCCCAGGCCTGGTGATCTAGCCTGGGGTTACAGCAGCTGTTACTGTTGGAGACACGGGGAAGGTTTTTCCACCCTGCTCCCTCCAGAACACTCAACAAGCATAGTGATTTGGGGTTAGGTACAAAATGATACACATAAGTAATAAACAGCACATTATCTCAAGTATTTTCAATGAAAGGACCAAAACTTTACAACAAATTACATTAGGGGATGTACAGTATGTTCCTTATGCTGTAAAATCCATAAAATACAGATTTGCAGAACTTTACATTCAGAATACTCTAGGGTATATGCCCAAATACGATAAGCCACCACAAAAAATAAAAACGTCTCGATGCTGAAGTCTGTGTGGAATACAGAAAACATCAGAAATTACAGCACCAGACTGGCAAACAACATGCAACTTAATATTGGCACAACTTAAAAAAATGGGATGCTTGGCAGGGACACCACGCTCTTTATAAACTTGTGTTTTCATGCCATCAACCGATCACGTTGGACACTACTGAATAAAGTAGGACACAGCTCCACATGTCACCGTCGTGCTGCCAAAGGGAGTCGGTCGCAATGGGCAAAATATTTCATTAATTGCGAGCAGAAAGTTTGTCTGACATTTAAAATAATGTGAGAAAAGGAGGTTGCTGTTGAGTTAAGCTTTCCCATTCATAGCCTGAAAGCCTTGTCATTAATTTAGGAAGAGCTATTTTAAACAAACCCGTATGCAGTCGGCAACAATATATAGATAGAAAATTTCTGAGGTGGGTCTTAGAAATGTTTAGGAATTCACAACTGAAAAAGACTGAAAGAGCTCACTCATGGTCACCACAGCTGCAATTTCTTCTGATGAGGACTCTGTCTGGTTTAAACAAGTGTTTTGCTATTTTTTGTTGTATTCTTCTTGGTTTTCTATCATCTCATGGATTTTTTGTATTGCATCTATTAAAACTTCCTCTCTTTTGTCCAAGTACATTTCAAACTTTAAGACATTACATTTGTGACATGAGGTAAGCCTTTCTGAAGTGCCGTTGGTGCCGTACACAGAAAGCTGCACCAGAGCTTCAAGCCCTGCCTGAAGGCTGTCATACAGCAGAAGTCACGGCAAAGAGATGGAACGAGTTCTGGTCCCACACCAAAGCACGCAGACGTTGCTGCTCCCAGCAGCTCCCCATAGCATCCTTTACAACCCGTGGATGCGCGTGTGCCCTTCATACAGCCACAGTTCCACAGGCCACCCGGGTTCACAGTCGCCTTGGGTTCTGAATGGAGCAATCTTTATGGAGACAGGTACATCAGCTTCAAACGAGTGACAACTTCCCTAATAGCTCAGAATGCCTTTTAAAGATGTTAAACTCTCAACCATCTTTTAAACACCTCACCTTTTAAACTTAAAATGAACCCTGGTAGATACTTTTTTGACACCAATTTAAAAATTTTGAAATACAGATATGCATATATACACACACACGTATGCACATGTGTTTTGCATTTGCAATTTAGGAATTCCCACCTGTCAAGCATCTTCTCTTTCTACATTTTGAACTAAAGCAGTGTGGGTTTTTTGCTGGTACTGTTTTTCTTTCTGTGTAACAAGAAAAACTAATCAAGCCCCACCTGTGGCCCTCAGTCCTCTTTCATGCAAATAAAATTGTATTTGGCAGTTCTCAAACATCCAGTGACAGTAGCATTACATTTTTATGTTCTATTCTTTGTATTTTATAGAAATCAGAATGCTCTGGATCATTGTCTGCTACACTATGATATAAAATTTATTTAACCTGAAATCAAAATGAGAATCAACAATGACAACCTATCCCTGCTGAAAAAGTAGAACAACTACTAAAGCTGCTGGAGGGATGAGTTGGCTGAAGGGGAAGCAGCAGAGGAATTCTTATCAATGGAAGGAAGCGTGAAAAACACAGAATGAAGCTCAGGAAGGTCTTACAGAAAATTCATGGAGAAAGTATATAAAATTTTTAAAAAAAGATCTCATACCGCTTCTTTGTTTAACTGTTGCTGCTGAATGTGGAACAAACTGGTGCCTGACTTAACTACATAAAATTGATAGCAGCTGTCCTTCAGCAGGGTTCAGGAGTAACTACTTCCTGACTCGGGTATCTGTGTAAAATACCTCCATACACAACTTAGCTTAATCTATTCTCCAACAGACAAAGCATATCAAGTCAAGGAACCTGAAAGTGTTTATTTTAATTTACCACAAATGCATTAAAAATAAGCCACGATTTGTTATTCTTGTCAGTTCTTTATTGGTTTTCATCCTAAAGACTAGCACATTTACAGCATACATGGATTGGATGAACTGGAATATATAAAACAGTAGCCATATGGTTTATGATATATTAATACTGCCCAAAACCAAATAAATTAAAATATTTCAATGCACAAAGCTTGGCAAATACAATTGTGTTGGGACAAAACAGTGTTATATTATACAATAATTTTACATGTATAAATGAAACAAAAGGCAACTGTGCTGTAGGTACTTTCACAGAACATACACAGAACATACTTGGCAACAGTTTTCTTTTTTTACCTTTGTATGTTTTATAATTTAAAAAATGTACTCAAAAAAGAACATTAGACAGAACTTCATTTTACAGTAATCCTTTAAATTTGCCTCTCCTGTGCAACAGAAAAGCTTACTCCACCCTTGTGAAGCATCCTATGTGGATTTCAAGTTTCACAGTTTTTCTTTTTTGATGAACTCCTCGAGATCTTACTGTTCATTACGCCCTTTAAACAAGCCTGTCGATGTGCATGTACTGACAATGGCGTATATATAAAATGTTAGCTGGACACCGATGTTTGACATGTAAGCATACTGAAATCAGAGTATTTTAAAGAAAATAATGCAGTGCTTGAGACCGGTATTCCACCACTTTAAAAAGTTGAGCAAAAACCATGCACATACAAAATTCGGCAACTTTTTCTGATTACATTGGTATACAAAATAAATAAAGGATCGCTAAGCCCTAGGGTAGATCTAATGATCGTTGGCCACAGTCTAAGAGAGTGGCTCTGCTAATTGTTGCGATAGACCTCTTGTTTTCGTCTGAAGCTGAACATTGGAAGGTTTTTAGTGTAACAATACAGGACTTAAAATATAGGTAACTATGTTTGAAATACACAAAATAAAATTATCAACTCATGAAAAGTAAGGGATATAAAGATTACAGTTTATACAAAAATAAATGTAGCATTTAATAATGGGCCAGGGACTGAAGGTTGAGCAGAACTAATGGAATTACATGTCTAAAGAGATCCCATTGAAGAGTTTTTCATCATACATTTGTTTACATATTAGCAATAAAATAAAATAAAATCAACACTAATTTATTAATTGGCGAACAGGGTTTGTAAAGTTTCCAGGGGACTGTTCTACTGTAGATGACTCATTCGGACCTAGAATAGGTACTACAATACATTGATTTTGCGCAGAATTCAGTGTTTTGTTATCCTAGAGAGACTGAAAGAATGGTAACAACCTAGTTCAGCAGAACTCTCTGACCTGGCTTTGTGACACGCTGCTCAGTGTTAAACTGCAAAAACCAAAATGCAAGAACTACTAGACCTGTAACCCCCAAACCTACATGGGAGCAGAATGAACATGACTGATAGAGCAGTGACAGCACAGACAAACATCAGTGAGGGAGAAAGAAATCAGAAAACAGCCATATACTTACCTGGCTGTTGCTACTCTCACACGAATAAATGAGCAGATTTTGCTATTCTAAAACTTGCATCCTTACAAACCAGGAAGGGAAGAGCACAGTGTGCTGAACAAAGCTAGCTTAGAGGTGACTTAATTCTGTTAAAATTTGGAAATCAATGTTTAGCTGCTTTTTAAAAAGGTATCTTAGCTTCAGAGGCATTCTTTGGGAGATTATTTCCAAGGAGATCTGATGAACATTTTTTATCAAATGCTATCAAACTGAGCACCTTAGTCATAAGCTAGAACACATCTGAGGTTTTCACGCATTAGCAGTAGCACATGAGCAGTTCCTTTCTATCAATATGGGGCATTGCTACCTTCCTCAGAAATACTCTGAAGAGAGTCATGCTTCCCGCACCCCCCAGGATTCTGAACATCTACCCAGCTAAAATAAAAAGGTAAACAGAAACCATTTTTGGTTTTGGAGTAATGGGGATGCGTGGGGCACTTTGAGCATTTTTGTATTGATGTACAAAATTGAGATGGAAAAAAAATCAAACATCAATCCAGAAAATATAACCCCCCCCAAGATACTAATGCTTACAATCCAGAAGTGATATAAAAAGCCATGGGTAAAAATGTGTTAATTAATATAGAATACCATGGAACGTAGTGAATATGTCACGTGCAACATTAGCAACTTGCTTGTTGCACTTGGCTTATGGTGGGGAAGGGCAGGGGGAACTGTTGCTGGCATTAATGGTTAGGCATCATTATGTTTCTGAAACACTTTTTAAAATCAGTTGTGTGCCCGAGTCCTTATTTGCTGAAGACGACAGGAATTTGTTTCATTTGGACAGAACTAGAAACTAGACCTCATATGCCTGGCCTTTTACGTAGTTAGTTTCATATATGAAGATGGCACCCTATATACAGTAAAACAATTTATACTCCTGGCTTTTGTTGTTTTTTTTTTTTTTTTTTTAAGTTAAACTTCTGTTTCTTGATTGTAACAATGCATTCTACAGTTATTAGACTGTCTAGGATCCAATCGCTTTTTATTTACTACTTCTGAATTTTACTCTCAGTTTTAAAAAGTTTATGAAAAGCTCAACCTCAAGTCAACTCAGTATAAAAAGATGTTATGTGAAACAGCTGCCTAAATGCCGTTCCTAGAGTCCTTGCCCATCCAGGAGGTACCTAGCTATTTGCATATAGGTAATTATTAAGTAGCACAATATCTGTTCATCTTACATACACTGAAGGCTATTTAAACGGGCAGAGAGTCATCACACTATTCTCAAGCTAAGGTGTCAGAATAACTGTTACTATAGATTCCAATTCTGTAAGTAACATGCTCTGTATAACCTAGCGAAACATACAAAAAGGTTATTTATCTCTTCTGGATGACAAAATCATGTATTAATCTAGAGTGTATCCACATTTTTTAATGGAACAGCAATTAAAGGACATAGTATGCTTATGTTTCAACTTTTCCATAAGTTCCTTCTGGAGGCCTGTAATACTTTGGGAAAGCCTTCAGTTGCAGGGAATTAAATGCATACTTGCGACATCCAACATTCTTCATTGTATTTTCTCGCCGACAACCCTCACTGGGGAAAAAAAACAAGCACAAAAAATGACAGCAGTAAAAAGGAAAAAAAAAAAAAAAAAGACTTAAACTAAGATGAAATGAACTGGTTATTTTATAGCATTAACAGAAAGTTGGTTATATTTAATGAGCGTTTAATTAATTTGCCACTGCAAATATTAAAAATGATGACTCATCATACAATGCTAGTAAGAAGCACACAGAATGGACACATGCTATGTCTGATTGCTAGTTTTGCATTTCTAAAAAGCAGCAGTGCATCTACTGAAAAAGTTCTTTCACGATGGTTTCATGTATTTCAGGGTACACTGCTGTGGAGTTCACATGCCGCTTCATTGCACAAGGGATCCCAAGAGATTGCTTACAAGCAGTTCTGCTAATTTATTAGTGTATTATGCTGAAAAAGAAAAACTGCTATTCTTTCCATAAGAGCTTTAAAGTAATTTTGTTGTTCCCTGTATGTCAGTATTATAAGTACGTACTTAAAAGATTAGAGCTGATACAAAAATAGTAACTTTCCAGTTATCTGCATGCATAAATTGACTTGAAAACCAACATAGGCTAAAAAAAAATCTTAATCATGAAATAGCAGCTTTGTGGGGGTGCAAAAAAGATTGGCTGCGTTGACAGCCATCACCCCAATGAAACAAAGCTGTGCAGAATTTTATTTTTACCCAATATTTTGGTGCAACTGCCCCACGTTACAAAGAGGTTCTGTGCTACAATAAAAAACTACTCCAGTTATAAGGCTTCTTTACACTTGTGAATCTACTTCAGAATTCCTTTGATTATATCCAAAAACAGGCATACAAAGAGGAAGCACTATCTTTTAAATATATATTATACATCAATTTAGGCTTGCAGGAGAATGTCATTCCCCGATAGAGAACTGAAACCTAAACAATGAATACTAGAACTTCACGGCAAAGTGTACAGTACACCATCTTATGGTGGAAACATCACGTTATTCCTGTCTTGGAGATGGCTGCAACATCTACCAGGTAAACTGTGGTCATCTGATTAAAAAGGAAGGTTTGGATTTTGGTTCAGTTTGAAAGCTCTCTTGCTCTTACTGACCTCACCATTCTTCTAATTTTAGTTAATTAAACTGCAACTGTGGTCTGTATGTACCACCTAGTTTAACTTCATAAAACATTGTAACTTTTTGCTCTAAGAAACAGTTTAAGTTTGAAATTTTCCTCCGCAGCACATTCTGTGACGTGCCTTTTACAGAATGGATCGTATGTGATGACACTATTTTTATGTCATTGTTTTGTGTTTCACAGATGCCCCCGCAAAGGCTGTTGCAGTCAAATAGATTCATCGAAAATTTGCACAAATTATAGTTCAGAGCACTAATAAAAACAGTAAGTTTAAATAGCATATATGGGATAGCAGATGAGCATTTTCACTCCGAAGTGAATCATTCTGTTCATAATTCA
>VYZV01005070.1:139462-157827 GCA_013401275.1 Pandion haliaetus | reverse complement strand
AAACAGATTAATAATCTTGGGGAGTTCAGTGGAGATACGCCTACCAGGTTACTTTCACACCTTGTTACATTGAACCCAGGACACTCATCACATTCCAAGAACAAAGCCACAGTCCAACCTGACATTCATTCGCTTTGTAAAAAGGTAGATTTTGGTACCCATAGCAGAAGAACCAGGGTTAATCAGAAAGAAGAAATGATTTGTACGGAGACACAGTGCTATGATATGAATATGTCCAATACCATCATACTATGATTTTAAATCCCATCAGCAGTAAGGATTTACCTAAACTCATTGCAACTAAAAATTAATAGGATANACTTTTTTTTAGTTAGAATATTCACCAAATTTAGCATTTTATTCTAGTTTTTATTCTAACTCTGCTTTTTTGTTTTTTTAAGCTTACCTCTCTCAGAAGCTTTAAAATTCCATTAAAATTGATAATAAAAGCTATAGCTACTTAGGTTTTCTGAGTGAGTTAATAACAGTAGAAAATAGAAATCACAGTACTAGAAGGGTTCTCCTCAGAAGCCCTATTTTCTGTCATCTCAGGCACCAAGCGAAGTAAATCCCTTCATTAATTTAGCAAACTACATTAAATGAGGTTAGGTTTTTTGATCAGCTATTGCTATTGACAAGCTCTGCCAGACCACTGCATCAACAAAATCTTTCCGTTTAACTAGGCCTCTCCCAGTCTGATGTTCTATATAAACGATGATAAAATTTCATCTGCAATTATTCTGCGTGACTAAACTAGGTAAGCTGCTTTAGTCTCACCACTTAAATAAATGTTAACTTATCATCATTCATTTATCTCTAAGTCACTATCAACATCATAACTTATTAAAGCTGTCCAAAACTTAAAAATGCAAACAACAGTAATATTTAGTTTAGTGTAATAAAACAAAGCCCAATGGAAAACCTCAAACCCACCGACTAAAGGAGCTAACTGATATCTCCCCCTCTTCTTGCCTGAAATATTAAAGACCAGTATCTTTAACTTCTAGAATGATAATGACCCTGTTTCAGACTAAGTTCTATAACAGAGCACCTGAAACAGATAACGGATCATTAGCAGGCTAATGCCAGTTACATCCTTTTCCTAACCACAAGTCATTCTCTTTATGTCTTTAATACATTACAAAATGCAGATCTACAAATAGAATGAAATAATTCTGCATGCAGCACACCGCAAGTTGTTTTCTGAGTGGGTACACTAGTCTATTAGAACATACTTAACCATGAGAAAGGAACAAGACTATGGTTCTACAAACTGTTCAGCAATGTAATTTGGATATTATGCTTTGAAATGAAGGTAGAAATTTGTTTATTTCTTTAAATAAATTTCTTACAATTTCTTATAAACCCCACCCATGTTTTTATTTTTCTCTTCATACCTTGTAAAAATGAAAGGCAAGATTAGCATACACCTTAAATATACAAAAAGATACAAATTCTTTTCAGACAAGAGTTCCTTTCTCTGGAATACATGAAACAAGTAACACAAAACTATATTTGGTAAGAGATCTTCAGGCCGGCTAAAGTAACGAGGTAACAGGCCAATGTCAGACTATGTTACAAGCACTGAAAGCAGAACAATAATTTAAAGTTTCAATACAGTTCTTTTTGATAAAATAATTTGATGTATATTTACAGTTTAGTACAATAGAAACGTAAAATTGTAAGGCATAATAATAATTCTTGGCAGACAATGCTATGACACATTCCTTTGTCCAGCAGGTACCAAGTGGCAATACACATTCAAGCACTTTTTTTTGTTTTTTTTAACCTTATCTTCACTTGCAACGTAATCTGGCCACCAGGTATGCTATGCTCAGAAACAGCCACACAATCAGTAAATTGGGGCTGAGAGCTAGTAAAGGAATAGAGTAGAGAAGGCTGGGATCTAGTCTGAAATCTCGGATGGGCACCAAGCCACTCAGGTTCTTCTGGGTGACTACCTCCCGTGTTCCAATGCTGTGAAAAGGAAGAAGGTTGGGAGGAGGGAAAATACAACAGAAAGGAAGATGGACATGCAAATGAATGTATAAAAAGAGATGACAACACAAGGTGGTCAAGAAAATGAAAAAACATGGAAGAAAGCACAACAAAACCAGAAGATGAAGTAAAGAAAGAGTGGAAAAACATCTCAAAAATATATATCAGCACAATTACAGAAATAAGGAGAGGGAAAGAGAATAAAAGAGAAAAATAAGAAAGAAGTACTGTAGTCTACTGAAAATAAACACATGTAGGTTGAACATAAATGGTTTTCCATGTTCATTCTTTCAGATTACCAAGCAATAATATCCCATGCTGCTCTGCCATGCTTCCGCATGCTGCAAAGAAGCAGAGCTCTGAAAAGCAAGCTGAACATGAATAACCATTGTAGTATTTGACCCTTTCAAACATCTTTCCACGTAGGCTACAGTGAAATAATTTAACCTCTTAACTACCTGCTCAATATGTAAACAAAAAAACCCAAACCACCCACTTATTTTTCTGCTTCAACATGAATTCAAGTGTGTATCAATATGCTTTCCAAAATGCGTGTTTCTGAAGTGCCTCAATATACGCATGTTAACACAGGACACACTGCACATCCCATCTCATTATGGCCTTGCTTTCTACATTGCTTTGAGCACCAAAGGCCTACAGTGGAGAATACCTTTTCAGGTCACCTGAGGCTTTGTAGTGTGGTGTTTCATTCTGGATCAGTCTTACACCCTATGCAGTTCAACTCTATTTTTAGTTTACAAAGCAACAACTAAATGCAACCTGTGAGCCTGAGCCTCATCCTGTTAGAACAAGTGCATTTACTGCATCTATAAAAGGTGGTACATAACCTTGCTGGTTGCGTAGCAAGGTTAGGTAACCAACAGACAATGTCTTGGAAGCCATCTGAGATACCCTGGAGGTGGTGAAAGAGAAAAACAGCCTTCAGATGCTGGCAACACTTTAAGTCAAATGGAATTAGGTAGGCAGGGAACTAAACCAACCGTATTTCTGATCTGGATTAACACATCCAAACGGGTGATCAAAATATGTTTTCACTCCTGGTGCCTACACTGGATAAGGGCAGATTGAGTCTGTGATGCCTACAAATCCCAATTCTCTTTGTAGCAGCGGGGAGGTGTGTGTGTCTGTGTGAGATCAGGAGAATCAGTAAGGGGAAAGCTAATGTTGACTGGAAAGTGGTGGATAAAGGCTGAGCAGAATAGTCTGGAGGAAGACAAGTGTTATAGGATATAGATAAGGAAGTAAAATGATGGGAGAGGGACAGAAGGAAGAAAGGCTCAAAATGACAAGATGACATTATGAATATCACATGCCACATCTCTACCGTTAGAGATTAGTATCAAGCTACTCATTTTTACTCAAAGACATGCACAGACACATACAGTGGGAATGGAGGCAAGAGCTGGAAAATGCTTTCCTTGTCACTGCTGGCCCACGTAGATGCTCCCACCCGAGGGGTGAAAAGTCACCTTTTGGAAATACCAAATATACCAAATTGTACACTGTGTTAAGTCAAAACATTCAGCAGACTACCTCTAGGAGAGGACCAGGGTAAAGAGACAAAGCAAATTCCCTGCTAATCCAGCCTGGATATGGGAATCCTCTCTGTGAGGAGAGGCCAGGGCTGCCCTGTGCTGCACACACCTGGTTCCAGCCAGCTCTGATGGACCCACTGCAGGGCACGGCTGAGACCCTCAGCCACGCTGGTGGTGCCTCGGGGAAAGTGTGTGTAAGAAAAGGCAAAACACTACATGGCAGTGAGGAGGGATGAGAAAAGATGTGAGAAACAGCCCTGTGAGCACCAAAGTCAGGGAAGGAGGTGAGGAGGTGCCCCAGGTGCTGGAGCAGGGATTCCCCTGCAGTTGCGGAGATGACCACGGTGGAGCAGATATCCACACTGCAGCCTGTGGAGGACCCCATGGAGGAGCAGGTGAGTATTTCCTGAAGGAAACTGGAGCCCACGGAGAGCCCATGCAGGAGCATGTTTATCCTGAAGGACTGCAGCCCGTGGGAACGGCCCATGCTGGGGTGGGGGAAGAGTGCAAGAGGAAGGAGCAGCAGAGAGGAGCTGTTACGGACTGACCACAAACCCCCGTTCCCCATCCCCTGTGCACTGCTCAGTGTGGGGAGGAGGTAGAAGAGTTGGGAACAAAGGACTGAGGTACTTGGGCCTGGGACAAAAGGGGTTGTGGAGGGGAAAGTGTTTTAATTCTTATCTTTGTTTTTTACCATCCAAATCTATTGGCAAAAAATTAATTTTCTTTAAGTCAAGTCTGTTTTGCCTGTAACAGTAACTGGCAAGGGATTTCCCTGTCTTTATCTCAATTCATGAGCTTTTTCATTATATTTTCTCCCGCTGTCTTGTTGAGGAGGGGAGTGAGAGAGCAGCTGGATAGGCATCTGGCAGATAGCCAAGGTCAACCCACCAAAATTTTATTCTTAAAGCAGGTCAACCAGTGAAGAAATTCAACCAAGCTTTTTATCATAGCTGTTTTATTGCAGTGAGTGGTCATAACCACACATGACTGTCAGGGCTTTATTATGTAGTCTTTTTAGTCAGCACCACGGCAGCTAGAAGAGATTATTTCCCTCATCCCATTTCCAGCTGCTTTTCAAGAGCCCCTGTCAGAAACAGCTCTTCTCTGTTGGCTGAACTGCTTGTGTCACAACTTCCTAATTGGTTTAAGGAAAATGAGCTGGGCTACCTTAAACATGTAAAGGATTTTGCTACCCAGGCTGATTTTGACTGACACTGGATTAGAGCATATTCACACAAACAGCTCCACTGGCATATCTGACAGGACAGTAATCTGGTAGGGGAGGGAGGGCAGGGAGTCACAGGTCTAGTGGGGAGTGTTGGCACTGCTGCAGATGGAAGAGGCTATGTGATCCAGTAGCTGGACCTCGACTCTTGAGCTACCTTTACTGGCCAGGTAGTCACTTCCTCTGTAGCTTGGACTTCCAGACATATCATCATGATTTTACTATTTGTAGGCTATGAGTTACCACATATTTGATTTGGGACTGGAAAAGCTGTGACTTATTTACAGAAAAGTGAGTTTATTCTAATAGGATACTTGTTTCTAAGGTGAAAGCCACAAACTTGTATCTGTGAATTTCTACAAGCATCTACAAAGAGCACTCAACGTTCTCTGCCTGATGTCCATGCTCACTGAACATAATTATCATGGATACATAATTATCACAAGACTAGGAAGGAAAGGAAGTCCCTGAGGACGGTTAAGTGGAACTAACACCTCTGAAGACCAACACAACATGGAAGAAGAGGTTGCTTTCTTAATTTTTCAAGAACAGTGTAAGCAAGGATGCCTTCCTTCTCTAGAAAGTTACCAATAGAGAAGAGATGACTTTGAGTCCCACAACTTAATAGTACTTCTTCCCTGTCCTTCCAACTGCCCCAGAAACTTCAGAAGTCTTCAGGACCGAGCCAAGCCTTCCATTTCCAGTACACTTACAAAAATAAAAGATCCAAGTTAAAAGAAAAAGCAAGTTTTCTGAATGCCATGGAAGTAATTTGCTACCCTTTCACTTCCTATGTCTGTCATCTAGGTCAGGTCAACCTGTCCAGGCTGAAATGGTTTTGGGTGGAGTTGGACTCCTACATACTTGTTCCATAATCCTATCTCTCTTGTTAAGCCTTGTTAATTCTGTGCCATTGTTCCTGAGCAGAATTAGCAAATAATTTTAAAAACACAGCCACCTACCCCAAAGAGCAATGACATGAGGAAGAAAGAGTGATGGGCTTGAAAAATGGTCTAATCCTAGTATTCCTGCAGGACTAGTCAGTATTTGTTCTGCACAATCTCTCTTAGTCAAATACTTAACAGAAGAAGAGAAGGTCACATCTTTCACCTGTCAGAGCAAGTCCCTGATGTTGCTAGAACACACAATCCAAATGTTTTGATCAAATTGGCCCTCTTTCAATATCCATGTGTAGGTCAACATAAAGCAATGCATTTCTTGGGTCAATATTTTATCTGATCCTGTGTTCATGACTGCATTAAAGAAAACCCCAAACATTAACTCAGTAACTAATTTTTAAAAAGTAACAAGATTCCTACTATTATACTCATTCAGTTTTTATTCTTACTAAATAAACAACTGTGCCACAAAGCATTACTCTTTCAATGTCTAAGTTGACAAGTTGCATAATTTAAATACAGCTATTTGAGAGCCACTTAGCTCCATTTTAAGTTAATAACTTCTCCCTCACAAAGCTGTTCCAAGTTTTGTTTCTAATATCAAGGTTTAATTAGTCTCTGAATGCAGTTTTCACATACTGTACTAACTCTGTAACAATGCAGCATAAAGTGCAGCAAAAAAGTGAAAATAAAAAAGTCCAGTGACATCCAATTAGATGTAGATATAAAAACCAAATTATAAGTGTATGAGGCTGCAAGTGTTATTATACGAGACATTTTCCTTCTAGGTAACTGAAGAGTAAGAAAGGGTCAAACAGCAAAAACATACAGAAAGGATAAGAGAATTGAACACTCTAGAGAATTTGGTGAGAAGACACACAGTACAGTACATTCAGTAAGAGTGAATGTTGAAAAACAGGACTGAACAGCATTGTTGAACTACATTGATAAAGACTAAAGCTAGATTTCTTATCCTTTCTTTTGGTATGTAAGTTACGGAGTTTTCCAGCAGTGCTTGAAACAAGGCATTGAACAACNTTTTTAGTACAGTATTTAATTCTGCAAACATCTCTGCTGCTTCAGAATACAGAACATCATTATATTGATTTGACAACAGCACACTGACAAGTTGTGATGAAATTTGGTTGCTGTATTGTGAAACACTCATACCGACATTTCGCCCAGTGAGCAGTGTTTCACTGCTGAACAATACATGTGGCAAACCAGTGCAAACTGCAGGTGTCTGTTTCCAAGAAAAAAAGGCAGGTCATCCCTGACAAATCTGCCTGATCTAGAACTAAGAAACCCAGTGCTATGACAGTTCAGGTAACCTCATCATTAAACAGCTTTCAAAGAAGCACCAGTTTCCTGTTCTGTAAGCTCAGCATTAACTGAAAACATGTTTTTACATGCTTCTCTGAACTCCTGATTCACGACTGATAACTAAAGCCCATCTGATGCAAATCTGGTAGCAACCAGCTTTAGTATATGCAAGTCACTAATACAGGCAAGGGAGGGATGAATTCTAGCAGTCAGTTTTGGAGTTTTCTGACTTTATTTTACTTTTTTTTCCTTTTGATAGAAACAGAGACCACTACTCCTCTGCAGTTTGCATGGTTCCTTATTTAGGAGTAAGTGACACAGTCAAACTCTTACCTCCTCATACACTCCAGAGCCTGGGTGAAGACCTGCGGAGCCATTCCATGTTCATGCTGTAGGATCAAACACTGCTCTAGGGTGACCGACATGGCAGTCCTATCCTTGGCACTTTTACAGCTTGTAAATCGAACACCATTTAGTCTGCGGCATATCTAGAAATGGGATATACAATTCATCACTCCTTCCTCATGCATAACCTTCTGCCAAAGAACACACCTGTACTTCTCCTTAAAGAAACACAAATGTTGTGTAGGGCTTTGATGTCAAAAGTTGTCATCTTTGAGAGAGCAGAACTTCATTGCATGAGCTGTAGGGAACATACTGATGTGGAAAATACATTTTATCTCCCCCTGTCTCATTCTAGAGGAGGTGTAACCTGGCAGTATTTCCAAGCTACATGCAAGCAAATGAAGAAATTTGAACATATCAGTAATAAAAAAGGGGAAAATACATATGCATAGAGAAAATCACCCGAACTATGCAGAGATACTTAGATTAACACATACCTCAGCAGCTTGCCAAAGAATATCAACATTCTTATTTTTCCTTGCATGTACATTTTGTCCCAGAAATCTTAACAGTTCAGGCAGGCACGTCTGACTACGAGATCGAGGTAGACCTATAAAACAAACAAAACCAACTCCACTTACTTATCCGTATTCAAGACTTTTACAAAGATAAATTATATGGATAGTGTTCCTATGTGCCTGTTGCAAACACAATCGTGTTTTCTTGAAACCATCAAAGCTTTCAACAATTAATCCATTTCTTAATTACTTAGTACCACCAACAAAACAAATTCAAGTTTAATTAAAGTCAACTGGAAATATCATTCAGGTTATTTAAAAATTCAGGGGCTCAGAATGTGATAGCAATATAATAACAGAGTGAACGAAGGGAGCAAGATTGGTATAGTATCTTGGTTTGCATGTCACAGATGTACTTGCTTTTGCACACTGTTCAGAACTGCATATAAACATGTAATTGCCTGTATTATCGCCCCTCAGACGTGACAGGATATCATGCATGTCTCCACAGAAACTCTGAGGACATTTTATATGCTCCTCACATTTTCAATTTTAAATTTGTAAGCTGGCCAGTTTCCAGTCACATGAAACGCTCTCTCCAACAGGACACCACACTGCCACGATCTGTTTATTAATATTTCACTAAGTGGAAATAAATCAGTTGAAATTTTTCAGTATTTTAGAATGCTTTCAGTAGTCATATGTTCAAAGTGTTACACATCCTCTCTTACGTATGTAGAAAGATACTCAAGACAATCAATGACAAGTATTAAATAGGTCGTCTTTTCTGTGTTTTTTAAGAGGTAACTACAGAGGACACCAGCTAAAGCTGTAACTGGATAAATAAGGAGGTATACACTATTAAAAAATGACTATGTGACAAAAAGAACCCCACATTAGTGATATACGAGGTTTTATTTTTGGACCCTGTATCTTCTCACAGCAAATAGTATGTTAGACTAACCTGATCTCCTTCTATGACAAAGCTATCCACTTCCTGGATGAGGGAAAGGCTGTGGAAGTTGCCTACCTAGACTTTAGTAAACCCTTTGATGCTGTTTTCCACAGCATTCTCCTGGAGAAACTGGCAGTTCATGGCTTGGATAGGTGTACTCTTTGCTGGGTAAAAAACTGGCTGGTTGGCTGGGCCCGAAGAGTTGTGGTGAATGGAAGTTAAACCCAGTTGGCGGCTGGTCACAAGTGGTGTTCCCCAGGACTCGGTTTTGGGGCCAGAATTAAGAGCACAGGGACAAGGACAGTGGATCACAAATCACCTTTCCTTGTGTATTGTTCTTGAAGGGAACATTTCCTACAAGCTGCCAGCAGATACTTCACTAGGCCTCTTGTCCCCTAGAATGATCTGTCTGTTTTTCCATTTGCCTCTACTTACCATAGACTACACCGTAATAACCACCTGGTTTACAGTTAAATGTAAAATGTTATTCTCTCTTGACAAGGGTTCATGGAAAAGTATGTTTCACTTTGTACATCCTAAATATCACCACAGAGAGGTACTGTTGTGGGTTTGTGTGGCGCGGTTTTTTTGGCAACGGGGGAGGGGGCCGCAGGGGTGGCTCCTGTGAGAAGCTGCTGGAAGCTCCCCCGGCTCCAAGTCAGACCCAACTCTGGCCCAGGCCGAGCCCATCAGTGACGGTGGGAGCGCCTCTGGGAGAACAGATTGAAGAAGGGGAAGCTGCAGGGAGTGGGGGATTGGAATGTGAGAGGAACCCCTCTGCAGATACCAAGGTCGGTGAAGAAGGAAGGGGAGGAGGGGCACCTGAGGAGGCTGATGGCCCTGCAGCCCGTGGTGAGACAGCAGGCTGTCCCCCTGCAGCCCATGGAGGGGAGTGGGAGGGCGGAGACCCCCAAGATGGCCGTGACTCCATGGGAAAGCCCGTGCTGCAGCAATGTGTGACTGGAGAGCAGCCCGCAGAAAGGACCCGTGCCAGGGAAGTTTGTGAGGAACTGCAGCCCGCGGAAAGGACCCACGTTGGAGAAGTTGGTGAAGGACTGTCTCCCGTGGGAGGGACCCCACGGTGGAGCAGGGGATGAGTGAGGAATCTTCCCCCTGAGGAGGAAGGAGCAGCAGAGCCAAGGTGTGGCGAGCTGACCCTAACCCCTGTTCCCCTGCGCCGCCGGGGGGAGGAGGGAGAGAGAACCGGGAGTGGAGTTGAGCCGGGAAGGAGGGAGGGGTGGGGGGAAGGTGTTCTNCGACCCAGGAGCCTTCCTTGGGATTTTCTCCTCATCCCAACGTGGCCAGGCGCGGGGGTGGGGAGTGAGCGAGCAGCTGCGTGGTGCTTTGTTACCGGCTGGGCTGAAACCGAAACCACGACAGGTACAAAACAGACCCTCAGACCTTCCTTATGACAACGACAGTCCCAGGTTTGTCCATATAATCTCAGCTTTTCACAGAGCATCTCTAACACACTTGCTGGGGCGCTCGCAATATTTTTTTCACACTTTAATCAAAACTTTTGCTTAATGTTTATAACCACAAACCATTTGTCCAAGCTGGATTGCAAAACCGGGTACAATGTGTCTGCATTTAGCCAGGACAAACAGCGAAGCAGAAGGAAGTTTTGGCAGAAGAAAGATTTTCCACCTTTGTGTAGGGATGTGGCGAGCAGAAGATCTCGGGATGTGACGGAAAGGTAGGTGAAATTAGGGATGGGACGCTGCTGTTGCCACTTATCACGAGAGCTAGCACGAGACAAGATGACTATATAAAGTTGCGCAATTGAATAAATGCCATTTGCTGCATCCTCATATTGGTGTCTGTGCTCTATGGCCCTGAGGTGCGGATAGCCTCAGGCCAGTCCAGCAACCGAACGGAGGTTGCCGAAAGCGGTCGGCAACACTTTGTGGTATTCATTTCATGTGTCAGGGATCAATGTAATGACGAGTAACCAGAGTAAGGGAGAAAAAGCAGGTGGACACAAGACTATTTTGTTTTCTTTCACTGTTAAGGAGCATGTTAATGTCACCTGTCCAACACTGCATGCCAGCCTTATTCACAACTTCTAGTTACTCAAAGGACCACCTCTGGTACATGGCATTAAGTGTTACTGGTAAATAAGAAACTCAAGGTCGTGGCACCAGTGCTCTTTAAAAATAGAGGAGAATAAGTATAAAGTTAAAACACAGTTCAAAAAACATGAAAAGAGAAGGAACGAATGACAGAAAAGAAAACAGACTGCAAGATTAAAAAAAGGTGTCAGGAATAAAAGCAAAATCTGAAAGATGATTGGATCAATCTAAGAGGTTTGGGGACACGGGAAGAGATTGAAGTAAAAAAAAAAAAGCAAGCAAAATCAAATTGGAGAGGAAGGAGCTGAATGGGAGCTATTATTATGGAAGACTAGACAGAGACATAAAGTAAGGGGGAGAAGAGCAAAACAAAAATCACTTTGATTAACTTTCGAACTTTACAAGAAAGTCTGATGCTAGACTACTATGTAATAAAAAAATCAAAACTTTGCAGCTAAAATTTCAGAGAATTAATTATGCAGGATTCTAAATGCCTGGAAGCAGGGAAACAGCTTCTGCTCTCAGCTGCATCAAAAAAACATCCAGGGTAACTGAAAGTACAATAACGTACTTTAACAGACAGCATCCTTACTATCCTGTGGCATATTGCTGCATTTGCATTTCTGCAATAAACTGCAGTTGTGGTATCCATGAAATTAGCTTACAAGAGGTTTGATACTAATAATGAATCAGTGAATTTTCACCATTTTTGTCGTCACATGTAAATAACTTTTATACCACTGCCTCCCCAAACCCCAGTAACAAGCAAGAATTTTTCCTATATAAGCAGTAAAATTCAAGCCTGTAGCTATTGTCTCTCTTCCATGTGCTTGACTTCTCTGTTGCTGGCTGCAGATGCAACAATTATAGGAAAGTGCCAAAGGATGAGCAGAGGGAAAGTGATTAAGTTCCTAAAAACCAGCAGCTGCTCTCTGTGCAGGTTATAACAAGTGCAGAGAACGTGACCAAAAACTGCACGTTAAAGTGCTGCTGCTATAACCTGTCACTTTTATGCCTTCCCCTCATGGTAATCTAACTGCCTAGCTGCATGTTTACACAGCACGTAACGCCACTTAGAAAGAGATGTAAAATAAAAGTAAATTAAAAAAGGAAAGTTAATCAGACTGCCCTTTAAACCTCTTGAATCTGCTCTACTTAATACTAATGTATTAAAATAGGGTTGCGTAATTTCTTCGAGGTTACTACTGCTAGCATATCATCAACATTTACACAACTAGCATGAAGCAAACAAATGAAAAAATCAGCCCGAGTTGTGCTGTTCAACCAAATTTGCCATTAATTACCAAATACTTACAATCATCAGGCAAAACTTCCTTGAACTGCTCAAAATACGAATTCAACCGCACTAAGCTTTCCATGTTAATTACTTCTTGCAGCGAGGTGTCCCCAAACCTTTAAAAGGTAAAGGAGGGAACAGTTAAGCCCAAGGTAAAAGGTTTCTCCTCTACTTTGACACAACTGCACTTGGCGATATGACTACCAGTTAACAGTTTAAAGATTCATCCCATGAAATTTCTAACCATTCAAATGCAGAGTAAAGTGTAACAGAAGTGTTGTAGTGATTCATTACAGAAAAAGAAAATATATGAGTGTGAGGGGGAAAGTGGGAAGAAAGGTGAAAGAAAAATCTTGTAGAAAATAGTACTTCAAATTCTTTGGCTTTTGTGTCTCTCTTTCAATATTAAATACCTTTGCCTAAATTCAAACTTTTAGTAACGGATTTACTAGTTTAGTTCATAAGCTAGTAATAACTATAGTATCAGTAGATAGGATTGAGAACTTTGACTTCAGACATGTAAATGAGAAATACGGATCTAGGAGTAATAAACCATGAATGCAATAACTATTGTCAACGATGCCATGATTCATCTCATTAACTATATCTACATACATAGATACACACACATAGTGTTGACATCTGTAACTATGCTAGCTTGGGTTCCCTTTATAGGCAACAGACGACAACAGTAACTGCTGGAATGCCTTCGTGAGACTTTTTCTAGCTGTCCACCATCATACTGCACGCTCCACACCAGTACCAAGGTTGCTGTCACAATATGCATGTGCCTGACTTCACTGGAGTTCTCCATTAGAGCAGTGCTCTGTCAATGTGTTCTTTACCAGATACGGCCGTAACAGAGGGAAGCTCTAGTGGCTCTTCCAAAATGGAACAGTTTCCCTAGCAAATATAATTACATAATTATATTTTTCAGCTTTACAAGAACATTGTTGCATTACATAAGTACTGCAAAGATATGTTAAACCAAAGGTCCATCTAGCCCGTTATCCTGGTTTTTGACAGTAGCCAGGACAGGGAGTCTAGGGGAGAGTGCAAAACCAAGAGGGCAAATACACAGCAATACTCAGAACGATCTCTCAGCCTCTAGTGATCTGTCACTCACAGAGGTCTCAAGCCACAAGCAGTACCTCAGTGTTAAATAGCCCATGACACATTTTCTTTTCTATAAATTCACTTCTGAACCTCATAAACCTTCACTAGACTCAAACCGATGAGGGATGGAGCTCCACAGCTATGGGCTCTATAAAGAAGGACCTCTTTTTTTTGTTTTGTATTTGGCAGCTTCATTTAGTATTCCCTTGTTCGTGTACTGGAGAAACTGAATCACTGTTAGTAATGCAACAGTGCAACTCCATAGAGACATACTTCCATCAGAACAGGAGATTGCTGAACTGCCATTAAGGTTGAGCTTGCATGACTGAATACATACTTCTCTGCTAGGGTTTGCTGCTCATTGATTCCCACATTGAAAAGAACAGGCTGAACCCTCAGTAACATGCCACTTTGAATCTCTCGCGGCAACAAATCAAACAAGGCGCTTGGCAAAGGGATCCTCACATTAAATCCATCACTGCAAATAAATAAACAGCTATTAGACATAAAGGCCAAAAAGCTACATTCTGAGAATGCGTTATTATGTAAAGAGCGATAATATCTAGAACATAATACGACTATTAAAAAATAAGTATCAGTCAAAACTGAGGACCTTAAGGAACTGCCACAGCTTGCTCCTAATCAGAATCTAGTTCAAAAACAAACCTGCAGCAACCTGTAATGCTGATTTTGCATCCTTATGGATATTTTAACCAGATCTGCCAATTTCGTGACAAAAGCTGATTTTGCTCTGCTCATTAATACTGCAGCTCTTGTACAACTTGGGTAGAAAAAGCCAAATTTTGGCATGTCCCATCTCGTCAAGAGTAAAGTATATTTGATTTTAAAGTGATAAAGGCTAGTGATGATGCACATGCATAAAAGGACACATTTTTGGACACAGTAAGTAGTACTGACATTTCTGAGCAGAAGGACAGAGGCAATGATAGTAGCAACCCAAGCATAAATCAAAGGGGGAGCTAACAAAAGCACTGATACAGAAACTTATCACTCAGACCTACAAGCTGCTCCTGCAGCACAACAGGTTACCCTGGGTCAGTTGAGCTACAGCAAAGAGCACTGCGTATGCTTTATCTCATGGCAAATGTGAGGTAACACAACTTACCTTATCTCATAACATCAGTGCAGACTAAGATATATCATATTACCCTATGCTGGAACTGCCAAGACACAAGTTAGTGTGGTTTGTGTGCTGTGTGTTAACCTATCAGCAACAATACTTTGGTGTTACATCCAAGTCTTTACAGTGCAGAACTCTCAAGTGCAGCATACATGCTTAAGTATAGCAAAAGAACTCTGAGAAGTACATAATAAGGTAATCAAAATTGGTCTGTCCCACACGTAACATTGGATGGACACAGAAATCCTATGCTTTGTCTGAAAGCAAAAAAACTATTTTCACCTCTAAATGTAAGGCTTCCAATAGTTTGCACCAAAATAAATACACATTATTTCTTTCTTCTCTTTCTTGAGTAAAATCTAGACAGCAAAAGAATAAGCAATACTATCAGACCTGAAACTAATGAAGACTGGTTTCCTGCTGATTAGTGTCCTATAGCTGATGGGAAGTTTCAACTAAAGATTTTCTTGAAAAGGAATTTTCTGTCAGCTGTCAGCCTTTTCCAGAGGTCTGAGCAATTTCCGTAACATACATGATTGTACTGCAGAACTCCTTCAGCCGAGGCACTTTTCATTGCATGTGAACCTTAACTTAACAAAGTTCCTCTAAATGTTTTTATCTTTGAGAACTCTAGCTCTTTTTCAGATGTGGATGAAACTGGGCAAAGCTCCTGTGGAGCTTGGTACAGCACACTGTAATCAAATAAGCCTTATTTCCTCCAGAAATCAGATTAGAAAAGAAAAGATTCTAAAGACTCTGAAACACAGAAACATTAAAACATTAATTTCCGTGAGGCCTCTGTCCTTCCACAGCTTCATCCCCATCTGTGAACTGGCTCCCTCTGGCCAAGATTGCAGGGGCCCATCAGCCCCATACCAGAAACCAGTGCAAGGCAAGCTGATAAGCAGGCTGAGGCATTCAAATTGAACTGTGACTCTGTTGTAAATGCTTCCCATCATAATAAAGCTGTAACAGATCACTCCCACTCCACTTTATGTGAGGATGTGAATGTTTGTTACTTCAGACTTTTGAAACAAAAATTGCTTTTAAGCTCAAACTTGAAAATACCTCTTTTCAGACAAGTGGCCAAAATGAGCAGCACTCTGGCCCTGATAGCTTGTAAATCGATCCTAACTGACCCTAAATAGGCCTCACCTCAGCAGCAGCCCATCAAGTGCCTGATACATGTTCCATGTCCCATTGTGCTAATGACAGCCCATTAGTCAGTGGCATAGAGTAAAGCACTGACCAACTGATCAACAGCAGTGAATTTCAGACACTGTGATCAGCCTCAAAAGTCAGTCTGAGATTTAAAAACAGCACAAGTCCTTAAGAAAAGATGGAATACTTCTGGCTTATGATTGTGGATGGCTAGGCCAGGATGATATTTATTCATAAACCAATACTGCCGTGGTTTGAGCCTTGCCATGTACCCCTTTCCAGCTTAGCTCCCTGTAAAATGAAAAATCAGTAAGAAGACTAACTCCAAAACATTTAGTTGAAGTTCTGAGGAGAAAAACAGCACAATACCAAAAGCACATAATTCAAGTGCACCAGCAGTGCTTCTCATGCCTGCAGTCCCACCCCGCTTCCTGCTCCCTCACCCCACCATTTTTTTTTTTACCGATTTCCAGTGATGACTGGCAGCATGTCAGTAGATGTATTTGATGTGGCCTGAGTTACTTTAAAGGTTACATTCCTCAAGTCCATGATTCCCAAACTCATGTCCTCCAGCATTGCCAGCTCCTCACCTAAATCAAGGAGGAAACAGTGAATCATAATCATTACTTGTTACGTACAACTTCCCTTCAACAACTTGATCATGACTGTAGGTCATTGGTCTCATAAAGAAGCTCTATGGACAAGGAGGCTCTGGAGCCCAGGCCTTCACCCTGACCTACAGACTGCACACAATGTCATGACTGACTTTGAGTTTAGCAAGTTTAGAAAACACCAATTATCTAGCACAGTCCAGGCTACCACTCTTCAAGTAGATTATATGCTGATTTTCCAATTTAGACGATGCTAGTAAGTACTTCTCAGCATTGTCAAAGCCATGATATCCTTTGTGTTGGAAAAGTGTGTTGGAAAAGTTACAAGGTATCCCGGATATGTTCAGTAAAGCATTCCCTAACTGGCATCTAGATGGCTGTTCAGACACAGGAGTGAAACACTTTCAACTGAAGTACTTTCCCTTTTTGTATTCTCTCTTCAATCCCACTTTGTACTGCAGGATTACAGGAGGTCAAGAAAATTCAAAAAGCGTATTTTGGGCACAGTTTCTCCCAGCTTAACAGAACTTTAATCCATTTCTTTTCTGAAAAAACAATCACTATGATACGTTTTGTCTTTTTTTAAACTTTTGACATTATATTATAAGGCACATACACTTTATCTTTTAGAAGTAATTCAATTAAATGCAAAGAAATTCAGAGTTGTTAGCTAATTAAGTACTCCAGATATAATCTGGTTTTGCATTTCAGTTTTCAAAATCGTTCTGTAGCTGAGCTGCAGATTGTTCCACACACTGATATTCTGCCGTAGCTGATTTAATGCAGAATTTGCTGACTCAACAGCTAATACTACCCACTTGGCCTGTGCTTTTACCATAAGTGCTCAGCAGGCTCTCGAACTGTGCCAGCAAGCCAATGGTGTAGAGTTGTCTTAGAAATCCATCATCATGCAGGCAGTTCCTCAGCTTGATAATGAAACCGCAAATGAGAGCTGTCAGCTGTGGGAGAGAAAACAGACAAGTGAAATGATTCAAGACAAAAAAGACTCTTCAGCCCCAAACAGAAACAATACCACATATAAGAGGTGCTACAACATCTGTCAGACTGATGCTCTTTTCCCTTAAATGTCACTCTTTTTTTTTCCTTGCAGCTGAAGAGAGACAACCAATCAAAAAAAATCCAAAACATTCACAAAATCAGACTTAGGGCACACTGCCTTCATCTTGCAAGCTCTCCCCAAATGGGACTGCCGTTGATCTTGCTTCTATTTGTTTTCTGGACACAATCACTTACACAACTTACGAATTACAAAAGAGCCTCCGTGGAGAATTGTTTTAGTTACAAATGAAAAAGCGATACAGCTAGTTCCAGGCGATGAACTTTGGTAGTATGAATAAATTATTTTTTTTTTCAAAAATGACATTTTAAGAAAGCTTAAAAGTGCAATATCTGTTTGCACTATGCAAAAACTCAAACTCCAGTGTTACAAGATATTCAGGACAAGATCCTGAAGAGCTAGTACTAAGATCTAAGATCAGAACTAGTCTTAATTCACTCTGTCAACACAGGAATTTCCCAGGTGATTGCCATATGTTATGTACACAGGTGTATGACTGTCACAGAATTAAACACAAGGGAATAAAGTTCTGTTTATGATGGGTAAACATATTCAAAGCATTGAGTTTAAAAATTACCTGCAATATGGAGTGGGTTTTGTATAGAAAAATTCCCTGAATTTATCTCTATGAGATATTACATTTTGGGACAACAGCCCTACTAAACAATGTCCAAGAGATGAGCTGTTTGAAATAAATTAACAAGATACTGATTTCACTGTATAGTAAGACACACTACAGAAGCATAGCAGGCAGAAGAAATGTGGAAGGTTTTTTAGTGCAGACACCTGCTAGTCAGTGGCTGACACAAGAGACCCCAGCAGGCCCAGAAACAGAACTTCTAGGAAAAAAACCCAGCACTTATTTCTCTTCCTGTAGCTGGACTTCTCTCCTTAGGTACCACAGGTCCTGTTGGTTTTCTCGATGCAGAAAACAACAAAAGGTAACTGAGGGAGTACACTTTCTGCTCATGGGTGGTTTTTTCACCCTCTTTCACATCTTACTTCTGCTTTTAGTTTGGTGGCATTGGAAGGCAAAGGTTGTTTCTGTAGACAGCAGTATATTTTCA
>VYZV01005070.1:125048-136777 GCA_013401275.1 Pandion haliaetus | reverse complement strand
ACTTACTATTAACAGTAAGCAGGAATAAAAGGAATTGCACTCCCAGGCTCAAATCAGGTTGGAACATTTCACTGTCAGCATTTAAATAAATGTGAAAGGACTCTAAGTGTTCAACTTTCACCTGGATTCTCCCATCCTTCTGTCTTCCCCTCATTAATTTTCCTAACAGAACTTTATTACTGAAAGCATATTTTCTATCAAATCAATCAATGGCAACTTCAAACACCATGAGGCACTAATTCTAATGTGAAATCTACTCTGAGCTCTGCTGTTATGCTCTATGAGATGACCAGAACTTTTAAAAACTATTATAGACTCCACTGGGCAGATCCACAGGTAAAATGACTTGGTGTAGGGGCTCAGACAATGGAGATGCAACAAGCTGTTACAGATTTACAACAGCTGGAGACCTAGTCCAAGCTAGCTGTTGGTATGTCTGGGATACAAATCCAGCTTTTTAATCAGAGGTTTCTAGTTCGTGTTAAAAGTTATTCCATTTAAAAACTGGCATTGTACAAACCAGCAGGATGCCTGTCATTTGCTTTAGGCGCTTTATATTGTACAGCAAGAGACAAATCCTACAGTCTCCACTCAGCTACAACTGAACTGTGGCTGGTAAATAAGGGCCAGACTTGGCCTTGTAAAGTCTTTGCTATTTTTCTTATGACTGCTGCTGACCAAAGTCATACCTTAACATACACTTTGAAACGTGTCATTTTGAAAGGGGACGGGGGGAGAGACAGTGAGAGAAGGAGCAAGGGATGAATGCTGGGAAGGCCTATTAGTTCACATAGTGGACCATCTCTGACTATACATTACTGACTTTTATAAAAAAATAATGTCTTGTTAAGAGAACCTAATATATAAAGCCTGTATAAATCAAGGATGTAATGTCAGGTGGGAAAAGGTTTTGCTTTTTTTGCCCTAAGACTCTCTCTTCTTCACAGCAATAAAAATATTATTAAAATAACTGTCCCCCAGAGCCTTGAAAAGGTATTTTTAGTCTTTTCATATTAAAAAACCCCTAGCATCCATAAATCAAAGTACTGGGCACCTGCAGTTGCCCTTGGTTTAGGTCAGGGTTGCAAGGACTCATGAAGTCTAAAAAAAGAGATTTATTTAATAAGTGGTAGTTGCTTAGCCCTGATCCAGTAAAGTGTAATTGGCAACCCATTTAAGCACACAGTCAGGTTGCATTTGGCTTCAGAGGGAAGCAAGCATTAAGTGCTTCACTACACTGCTGCTTCAGCCACTTAAGTTTAAGATGCAGTTCTGGGTATATCTGGGTACCTAGTTGGGGTGACCTGACTGCTGTTAATTACTCCCATCTTAAAAATAAATAAATAGCATTCATTTATGCACCACATTCACATTTTGCAAATACTAAAGTGATGTTCCATAAATTAAAAACTTGTGGAGTCTTTTACTGATTAAAAACATCTTCTCAGTGACAGAAGGAAATAGCGTGGATAGCGGAGAAGAACATTAATATACTTTGTGAAGGTAAAAATCATACCTGCACTGGGGCTTCATTTCCTATTGGTCTCACTAAACCCAGGAGCCCTTGCTGTAACAGTTCAAGGACTGAACCTTCACTGAACTCAGATTAAACTACTCTCAAATGGGAGAAAGTACAGCCACCTAGCTGGGAGACAGTGGTATTACAGAGGCATATTATTCAGACCTTGAAAATGCAACAGAAGTGCACAGAAGTATAAGGACAGAGGAAAAAAGGCTAACAGTGGTATGAAAGTCTCCCATGTTCTGTATTCTGAAACATTAGATTTGCAGTGCCCAACACTGCTTGGTGTGTACCCACAACAAAGATTTTCCATCAGCCTTGTTGACTGCTCCATGTTTTGCACAAGTTCTCATTCAGAAAGGCCAGCTCAACAGCACATATGAAAGGGCATGTCTGAAATGTCTGAAATGTCAGACTCCCACAGACTTCAACGACATTTGGAACAGGCCTCAAATCATTGTCACCTACAACAGCTGCTGAAACACATCAAGTGGAGAAACCAAAGAGACTGTAAACAAGTGCTCTCCCATACCTGGACATGAGAGGTTACCAGATACCCCCTTGCACTATTATTTAGGAAATAATAACTTCTTAATATGCTTAGGTAACTCACATGATATTGCAGAGCATTACCATTTCAAAATGGTCAATCTTAACAGCAAGGCACTTGTTCAGTTGTTAATTATGAACAAATCCCTGCAATTTTCAGAAGAAGCAGAAGCCATGAATGCACATACCTGGGCCAGATTCTTCTGGAGTGGGGCTGCAATCTGCACAGAAATGGAGGGGCAACATGCATGATTAAGGAGCAGCAACACAGTCTCAACATAAGCAACTCAAATGCTCAATGCCAGGGTTCTCAAACACTTTCGCTGAGTGAGAGGAGAACAGCAGAGATACTCCTTTGCCTGCAGGCACCAAGGGCATGGGCTGTCTCTTCCACTCCACTGTTTCTGATCAGAGGAACATCTGGATAGGGACTTGTCAAGCCCCAGTGATCCACAGGGCACAATTTGAGAACCACTGGTTTAGTGCAATTATAGAATAAGCTGGCAGTAAGGCTGCTAAACAGAATAGCAAAAGACTAGCAGTAAGTTCAATGCACTGAACAGAAAATGACATTAAGGCACCCACAATGCAAGAGTAATAAAGAAACAGTACTTTGCTATCTTAGACAACTTTCTGTTACACAATTTCTGAAATAGTTACCACAAGCAATAGATGGTATATTAAAGGCTGAAACCTCACCAATGAAGCCTGTGAGTGTTCCACACTCACTTCAGTGGGAGGAACAAGCTGTCAGATGAAAATACACTACACTGCAATGCAAACAGTAAAAAAAATAATATACACCCTGTTATAGTAACTCTTGCATGAATGAAAAGTAGTTTATTAAGCTAACAGGGTTTAAAATTCTGTTGTTTATATCTAGATTCACTAGTCAATGAATTATGAAGTTCAAAATAACAACAGAAAATATCAAATTCAATTGTATGCATTAGGACAATCAGCTGAGCTAGACAATCTGAGATAAAAACCTCTCAGTAAATTAAAACTCATCATGTTCATTAAAGAAGCTATATGCCCCCATGCAATTTTAGTAATGAACACCTAAGACTGTAACAAAAATACATTTTAAAATAATTTCTTAGGTCTCCCTCCTACTATTTTAGGCAGTATTTTCTTTAACAAACATTCATTTCTAGAGAGATCCTCTAAAGTCCTTCAATAACATTCCACTGTCTCTCTCTTACCAATTCTGGAACTATCTTGGTTTGCTGGTTTTTACATTGCTTTCAATAAGATTTCTGGCTGCTCTCTGCTCAGTGTCATTTATTCAAAACTCAGAATTGCTAACAGAAAAAGTGTTAGTCCTTTGAATACATGACAAGGAAAAAACTTTAAAATGTTGTGATTCTGAACTTAGTGAAAGGATCTTCTTTGTCCCTAAATTACTCCCATGATCAACTGTGGAAAGTGACAGTGAAAGGGATTACATAGAATCAGAGAATCATAGAATGGTTTAGGTTGGAAGGGACCTTTAAAGGTCACCTAGCCCAAGCCCCCCTGCAGCGAGCAGGGACATCTTCAACTAGATCAGGTTGCTCAGAGCCCCATTCAGCCTAATCTTGAATGTTTCCAGGGATGGGGCATTTACCATCTCTCTAGGCAACCTGTTCCAGTGTTTCACCACCCTCATCGTAAAAAATTTCTTCCTTGTATCGAGTCTGAATCTACCTTCTTCTAGTTTAAAACCATTTAACAGGCCAAGTTTGGTGTGGAGTCAAGGAAAGTAACTCAATGGGAAAATTCCCACTGATTTCAGTAAGACCAGTTTTTTTATCGTATTGAACCTGTTCCTCTGTCAAAAATACTGACTGTTCATTAGGAACTACATCTGATGAGAATGTGATCAAGTACTCAGCTTGCCCCGGCTTACAATAAACTTCCCAAGAGCAATTCAAATTGCTAATTAAGACCTACAAACAAAGTTTGCACCAGATACCTAAGAAACAGGATTCCCTCTCCAGCATTTTTTACATTAAATTCACCCAATATGGGTTGACATTCAGACTTCAGAGCTAATCCTGACACTTAGGTACCAATGGGAAATGGCAGCAAGCCCCTTTGCTTTAAAGCTTGCAACACTTCTTGATTTAATGTTTCTGTACCAGGTTCTGTGGATTAAATGGAAAGATTTTTTCCTATTTTGGAGGAACAGCAGGGAAAGGTTACAGAAACTCTTGGTACAAACAAACCCTTTGGTAGGTAAGTGCAGCTAATTCCACTTTTATACGGCATAGTGTCAAGATCCAGAGTAGATTTAAAAGATCAATTGAAAATGGAAGAAAATTATTGTTCTAAGATGCTTTAAGCATCAAATTGTCTTGGGAAAAGCTTCTGATATCACCCACCACAGATTTTTCCTATTCTTTTTAATAGTAAAAATACACAACTTTTAATCATTGATATGAAGGTGCATTGAAGTTTACTGATAAAACTTTCATGTACATACATATAAAACTTCATGTAAACCAGCTAGCAAATAAAAACGTTTAAAGGTATCAAACTGGTAGAAGAAATTTAGTCAAAGGTTAATAGAGAACACATTCTGAAACAAGAACCAACTCTCCTATTCCTTTATAATACAAAAAAATGTCAGTCTAATCTAGAAAAACATGGTCATTTCAGATACTAAGCAAATCATATGTAACATATACAAAGCTACACAAAAAAATTTTAACTTCCATCTTGCTTTCTTTTTCTTAAGGTACTGCCTTCTACTGCGACATTAACAATGGGATGGACATGAAGTCACAGACACATGTAAGGGACAAAGGGCTGTCACACGATAAGACAGCACAGGAAAAAGGAAATGAAAATACAAATCAATCTTTCTAGAGCTTAGCTTGGCACACCTGCTCTATTAAGTGGCCAAATCGTAGTGACCACACGTAAAGAATGTGAGAGTAAGTCAAATAAGTACATATGTAAATGAAAGAATTCTGAAATTTAATGCACGGCTGCAAAACTGTCAACCTAAACTGGTAAGGATATCTTTCTTTCACATGCTCATAGCATTATGCTGGATTCAATCCAGCACCCACTTTACCTCAAATTTTGATAGAATTATTCCACTGAGAGTTTGCACTGCCAATTCCTACCTTCCAGCTACAAGAAGTCTAACTAATTGAGTGCCTCAGCACCACAGCTTTTGACAATTTGGGTTAAAATTTGCTTTAAACTCTAGTAGGTTCATTCAAGTTCAGCTCAGTCTAATGGTACTGCTTGGCTCCCGTCCTATGCTTTGGCAGCCCATCTGGGACCATTAGTGTTGCAGCAGTGCTGCACTTCTCTCATGTTTTATTTATCTTTTATAGAGGTTCACTGTAATAAGCTTTGATTGCTACAAAGAAGCTGAAGCCAACAGGAAAGCTACCAGAGGTGGTGTTCGACATATGCTAACCCAAACACCTGTTTTACCAGCTTAAAACACCCAGTGTGAAAACCAAATGCCACTGTCATCAAAGGATTTGGCAATGATTTCAGTGGGATCAGGATTTCAAACTAAGTAATGGGCTTAGCAGCTCCCAGTACACCACCAGCCCTTTCTGCCTGACATCAGTGCTTAACACCACCACTGAACTAAAAACACATGGAAGGATGTAACGGAGGCTTAGGAATGATGCCAGCGCACAGCTAGAGAGCAGCAGTGAGAAGCAGTGTCTGGCATACGCACTTGTCTTTCTGAGAGAATGGCATGCACAGGATGGTGTGGATGAAGGTGGTGGTGAGGATGATGGTGGTGGTGAGGATGATGAGGTCTCATTTAAATCTTCTGGATTTATCCAGTAGGCACGAGTGTCCCGATTACCTTTCTTACTAGTACAGCTGATGTCACACTGGAAAACATCTTCACAGCTGTCACTTTGCAAGCGCTCCTTCTGCAGAAGTTTGTCCACTCTCTGTATAATACACTCCAGACTTTTGTCAACATTCAACCAAACTTTCTCCTTAAAAGAAAACATTTCTTTCTCAATTTAAAAAGAAAAGAGACATTGGGTAACAAATCCCTTGGCAATATATTTTCTCCTGTTATTCTAGTCACAATCCCTCTGGAAAGTTTCCTCTGGGCTACTGCATTTACATTTTTGCACACACAAACTCTGGATACATAAATAACGTATACGAGCATGTCAACAATATGAAGTGATATGACTTGTGTGGTAAATTGCAAAGCTATTTTCTAAGTAAATTTGCTGAACAATTTTAAGTGCCTCTTCCTGCACTATTATTCCAACTTCCAGTTGGCACTACTGTGTATTCTTGAAACTCATGTTTGACATAGTAATTGTATACAATCACACTTTTTTTTCCTATATAACTCAGCGAGTAACAGATAAAATTACTGTATTGTATTACTATCTAAATAACTGAATTGGCTTTATTCGTATCTCATTACTGCAAGTTTGAATGTAAGCCAAAGTATGCCAAAATGATTAAAACTAGCAAGGATCCATTTCCAAAATGAATTGGATCTCATTTCTAAATTGATATTTCACAATATTACTAATGGTTTTAATTAATCTTGACTATTTTTGAGCTTTAACTCACTTCTGTTTATATTACAAAATGACAGAATTTACACAGCCCAATTCTCATTTCAGTTGGCAGTGTGGTAAGGAAAACCATTTAAATTCTTTGTGCAAACAGTTTTAAAATGCTGTTCGTAATCAAAACAGAGATGTACTGCAAGTTCTAAATATTTAGATAAGAATAAAAGCCAGGAAGGCTGAATTGTACAGTTAACACAAGCAAAACATGCTTTATTTTGGAGAAGTGTAAGAACCCTTCGTAGTATGGTCAGTTTTTTACTTTAAAAGGTATTTACTTTACCTTGGAACCAAATTCAGAAAAGCCAGGCACCTACTGTAATGATCTCCGCTGTTTAGGAGATCCAGAAATATTTATTAAGGCCTGTTTGTATCCCCATGCCAAGGAGTAACTAAGCATAGGATGGAGGGAGCATCTTTGCTTGTTGACCACTATCTCCAAAATAGTCATGCTATGTGTTTATGGTGAGCAGTTACAGACCTTATAAACAAAAGAACACAGCAAACAAAAACTAAGAAAAAGAAAAATACTCATCACTCCACTAAGCAAACGTACCCATTCCTCTTCATGCCAATCCACTTGCAGAGAAGATCGGCTATTTCTTCCTGTCCATCTGGCCACAAGTGTATCTTGATCATTCCTCAGCATCACTTGCTCCCCTTCTCCAGAAGTCGGAGATGCTTTTGAAGCTATATAGTCTGGCCTTGCAGCATTCAGTCCATGTATTGAATTTGCCAACAGCTTGCAGTCGCAGACTGTGACAAGTTGCCGGGTCTAAAAAGCAATAAACCCCCCTACATTTTAACACCTTTTCATTATTCTGTAGGCAATTTAGACTAGATTCTCTCTCAGAAAGAAAAAAGAAGAACTAGTATTCTGTAAAAGAAACTAAGCATTGTTTAGGAGCCTCTAAGGTGCCTTTAAAATTTTACAGAATGGCCTTAAAAAGCAATATAGGATACCAAAACACAAATGGTACATTTCCAAAGTCTGTACTATCATATTAGCCTTGCAATTGTTGAAAACTTCGCTAATATTTGTGCAATTTGCCTTTATTTGCACTTCACTTTCCATTTGATGAAAGCTTAAATCAATGCGCATTTTTATACTCCACACAATAGCTGCCACACCAGAGAGACCATGCTTAACGTCCACCATCCTGTCTGAAACGGTAACAAGACTTAAGAGGACGGCCAAAGGTATAATCCATTAATCAATGCAACTTGTTCCCTGTCTTTAGTGATATTGTATTAAAGGACTTCTGTAAGTTATGTGAATATGAAAAGTATCTGGCCTGCGTCTCCATTAAAAAAAGAACAAACAAGCCCTTACTGCATTATATATACACATTGTCCAGCTGTAGAAAACCCCACAGATCAGTTATACACACTGTACTCATTTACAGTGAATATTATAATACAGAATACATTTACATGGGGTCACGTTATTTTTTGCACTCTACAAAGTTGTATGCATACCCCCTCCACTGGGACAATTTATGGCAAGCTGATTGGCCATTACTGCCATTTACAACCTTCCGATCTGCTTCAGGGACAGAAAAGGTCAGTAAAACTGCATTTGTTCTTTTGTCACTGTAAATAAGATTGTGTTCAGCTGTGGGTCCAGGCTGGTTTCTGTTAGCACCCATCAAGAAATAACTCATTCGCACCACTATAATTCAAGCAAAGGCTGTGTCACCATTATTCCTTATTTCCCCAGTGGAAAAATACAGAATGGTTTCATTAACTTTTGCCCAGTTGCTGCTGCTTGACAGATGACTCAGAGGAACATTAAAAAAACCCCAGGTAGTTATGGAGAAAAGGGTAGAAAAGAAAGTGAAGAATGCACATTTCTGGAATATGATGAATGAATAGAGGGAACCAGAGGACACTGCTCTCCACCTGCACTCTCAAGAGGAAGTGAAGGCAAGAGTGTGAAAAGTAGGAGACAACCTAAATAAAAAGCAGCAAATTTTAAAGGCCGGTCTGATTTTGCTTTTTCTTTAGGACTGTACATGTTACAATACACTACTGAACAAGGTAAAATAGATGTTTCAAGAAAACCTACTAAAGATAGAGGAAAAAAAATTACACTGTGTTTCAGTGTGGAAATGTATTCTTCTCCTACCTTGTCTGCCAGGATGGCAAGTGTTCTTTCAAGGCCATTAGCTGATCTATCCTTGGCAGCTCTTGAGAGCCTTTCTGCATAGTAACTGACTTGCGTTTTCAGGGTGTTGATTTGTGCAATAATTTCCTTTGCTCTAACAATGTCCTGTGGGATGTATATTATAGACTGGGAACTTGTTGAAGTGCTGAAAAAGAAAGACTGGTTTTAGGGGGGAAATTGATCTAGAGGTACACACGTTACAGTGGCATGCTGGGGAATTAATGGCAGACAACAGAAATTTACCTAAGCTAGCAAACAACGGTGAAAGGCCAGTGGGCAATTGCACAGCAGGAACATGATCCTAGAGCCTTCTCTGCCTTTACTGAAAGCATTTAGATGAAGATTTACTAATCCCTTACGCCAAGGGGTTGTGGGCAGAGCTTGTATACCAGAGGGACAGTTTTGCTGAGGAGAATGTGGGTAGTAAGATTTTGCCATCAGATACAGAACCACTGTTTGCACAGACAGCTTGCACCACTCTCCGCCTCTCCTTACAACACAGACACTTCACTGAGGCCTGGTTTGCAAATCTATTTTATCACATAGATACTAGCACCATGAAAAGAAAATCTGCACTCCTTCTAACATAGAAATGCCACCCAGATCCGTAACGCAAACACTGTGGCATTAACAAAAAATCCTTCTGCTAGTATATAGTTTCCTCTATTGCAGGTCTGATTCAAGTTACACCAGCAAAAGCAATCCTAAGATATATAAAAAACAATCTCCAGGCTAATCCAAGGACCCTGTCCTTCGTGTAGCTTCTGTTAGCACACACTTACTATACTAAACTAGGGACATGATACAACTCTCCCTATTATAAACTCAGCTGTAACAATATAAAGCAATAACAAAATTTGGCCTTTTCCAAATAGTAAGGGAAATAAACTACACCAATAAAACATATCTTTATATTGGGATACTGCAGCTCCACTAAGACTGCTTACTTGGCAGTGGAGGAGAATAGTTTACATCCTCTAAGTTTAGATGTCTACAGAAGTTGCTTATCCAGTCCAAGACAGATGCTCGGACTACCTCTGTAACTTCTGGAGAGAGAACAGCACTTCTAAAGGGTGATTTAATCCTACCTGAGAAGAGCCATTCACAAAAGCTGCCCTTTAGGTAAGAAAATTACTTTAAGCTGAAGTTGTGCTCTTAGTTAACTCTTTGGAACCAACCCACCACTACTCTGTTTGCCAGGCAATATGCTGGTTTCTTCCTCCCAGTAAGAAAGCTATACAAAGATCAGGCCTTTACAGCAGCTCCAGCTGTGACAAGTGTGATGCCCATTCATGACGTGGCATCAAGCATGAGGTGACATCAATTGTGTATTATCTTAATTTTATTCATTTTTTCCAGTCATGAATGGTTTCAGCATCTTAACAGCACAGAACCACCTACTGTTTGTCCCAATCTTAGCACTGTCGATGGACACAGCTACACTGAGAGACTACACAGAGAGGATTTTCTTTTCCAGGCACAGTTACCTTAGGTCATGACCTCCGAGGAGTGTGAATTCCTGTGCTACCCCTAGAGCAACAGTGTTAATTTCTGCAGTGTGTCTGTGAGGTAAGACAGGAGGGTTGCATGGGGCACACTTTAAAAACATTGCCACAAATACCAATTCTTGTCCCTTAACTGATATTAAGGCAAGGGGGGAGCTTAATCCCAGTATCTGTCTGAGCTGCATTACAAGAAAAGATGGGGGATTTGTTTTCAAAGGATATAACGCACAAGTGATTCTTGAAAGAGTTTCCTTATTTGTGTCCCTCTGGTTACCCACCTGAGTGGAGCAGAGAACCACTCCCCAGTACTGCTACACCATATAGCAAATTAGTCTCAGCTTTTAAGACTTTCCCTGTACATCATTTGTGCTCTCTATTGACCAGTGATCTTAGTGACAATTCCTCTGAGCAATTTCTTTCCACGACAGTGTGGTTAACATGCATAAAGACATATTTGGCAGGAAAGGCCATGCAGCATATTGAGGTCTGATTTAGAATTGTTACATTTTTAATCACAAACATTTGCTGGGATGGTCAGGGGGAAAATTTATGGTGTAAAGTTCACATATATTTACTTTCCAACCTGCAACTGCTTTTTCAAATGAACAGCTCTCATTGTACTGTATCAGCAAACTGTAACACAGCCTTAAACTCTCAGTGAATTAGGGGTTCAACCTTTAATACAAATAATTTAGAGCAGAAATTCTGCACTGTTGAACCATCAAGTAGTATTTCCTTTTCATAGCACTGAACACCACAACATGAAGAAAAATATACAGAAGTTAAGTGAAAGTGTTTAAATGAAGACATGGGTTACAAAAATATAAACCATGCCCAATCTATCACCATAAAGATTTAAAAATACATAGAGTTATCTTAATTATCTTCCACCTCTGGCAGAAAGTTTCTCTCTCCAGGCAGTTTTCACTGGAAATAACAAGAGGAAAATATATAAAATTCTTGTGTTCTGATCTTCAGCTTTCTAACTTCTTACAATCAGAGTGTGCCAGGAAACCAGCTGTTCATTACAAACAAACATTGCAGATGAAATGAAACTCATTCCCGCACCATGTTCTACAAAGCAGCTACAATTACTTAGAGCACAATTAGGGATGCCATGATGCACGACATAAAAAGACCTGCACACTTTAAAACACATCAGATCTTTGCCAAAGAAAAGAAAGAAAAATAAAACAATCCAGAGAACAGAAACCCTCACTATAGAACTCTCAGAAACAGAAAACTCACCAACACTCCTCATAACTGCTAAAAAAAACCAAAAAACCAAAATAAAATTAGCAGATTATTAGCAAATACCAAAAGCAGAAAAAAAACCAAAGGATGTTTGTGGAAATAACTTATCTGAGTCATCTTTTCAACAAGGTGGGTACATAACGATTAAACTTGTAAACAAAAAACCA
>VYZV01005070.1:95028-117947 GCA_013401275.1 Pandion haliaetus | reverse complement strand
ATTTAATATTTATTCAACTTTTGAAATTCTTTTTTTTTTTTTTTTTTTACATACTGTGCATTTTCCTCTCATGCAATCATTTGCTGGAAAACTAACCTTGCTTCAAGATTTTTTTTTAAAGCAACTGCTTTCCTCTGTCTCTCCCCTCACCCCCCAAAGATTGCTTAGGAATAGACTAGCAAATTGCATGGAAAATTTTATACTACAGTGAACTTAATGACAAAAATTTGCTTCTGCTGTTTTTACTATACAAAACAGTGCAGATGATAAAATAATTTATTCTTGTATGACCCTCAAAGGACTGCTCCATCAGCAGCCTGTTCCCATTCAAATGCAACATCTGTTTAAAAGCCCNAGATTAGCTTTTACTGATGCCTAAATCTTACTTGTTACAGCCCACAGCAGCTTACCAGATTTCAGTAGTGCATCTTTCCGTAATGAAGCATATTTGGATCTGATTCCTAAAGATTCTGTTAAACTTTCATCAACTGGCAACACGGTCTAAACAAAAACAAAAACCACAAATAGTAAAGAATAAAACCTCACTGCCAGGGCAATATGCAGTGATGACCCTATCGTACAGACTTGAAAGGAATATTCAACACAACGTGTGGTTAAAATAAGTATTTCAGATATGTTTACTGTAGACAAAAAATACTGCAGGCTGAAATAATAAATCCACTTAAAACCCTCCAATCTAAGCACTCCTATTTACTTCTACTGCACAGTTCAAAATGCTATAAAAATTTTCATTCAGCCCTTCAACTACTTTACGTTACCACAGCTCCAGAGTCCTTGAAGGTACTGCATCAATATGTGGCAGCTACAGGTCTGGCTGGATACAAAGGGTTACTAATCCACACTGTGACTATGATACACAGATATGAGTGCAATTATCACCAGGATAATCAGAATACAAGGTTTACAGAATTAAACATATGTCTAGGCTGAGAAAGCACTATAAATATCTGCTTTTAGACAAATATTTGGGGATCAGAAAAAAAAGAAATAAATCCAGTTTTCAAGTAGCCTGTTCAGTTTTATTAAAATCTTTTAAGTTGCCTGTGAAAATCCTGGAAATTCTCTGAGCATCCTCATTACAGCTTTGCTTAACGCCACCTTCCAATTCACAATGTGAACTGGAATACCACATCTTTGTGAAAGTGATTATCAATGCACCAAGTGCACCAATGTACAGTACCACAAGCCTATTCTGATGAATTGCATGAGCACTTGAAGCTAAACCTTAATCACTGCAAACTAAAATTTTCCTCAAGACTTTTAACCCCAAACATGAGCACCAGGAGCTCTGCAAAATAGAAAACTGCTTCATCATAATTAGGCTGCTTTTTTACAGTATTTTGAAATTGCAAAGCACTACTAAGTATCAAGGTGGACAGGAAAGTTAACAGCAGATGCCAACCTAGCTTATTTCAATGCTGGCAATAAAACTGCATTTTTCTGAATTCGATAGAATGCTCATACTCACCCTTCCATTAATTGTATCAGGTGACCTTGTCACTGGAGGCCTTTGGTCAGTTTTTTCCTCCATTTGCCATCCAATAACTGTAATGTTACCTACACGGTCACTTTCAGCCGACCTGCAACAAACACTCTGCGTTGAGATTTTTTTGGAGGTGGACCTGTTTATCAACAAGGGAACACTTATAAAAGGCTATTAATCTTCAAAGTTAATGAATACTTTAAATAGGAAGCTTTTCAACTTCATCTTATGTATTTTCATAATGTGTTATTCCAACAGGAAAACAATCCTATCATTCTGCAGGGATGCTGTACAGACATCCTAATGGAAGACAACCTAAAACCATGCAGTGTTTCAATACTTCAGCAAAACCAGAAAGAGTTCAGATTTTACAATTACCCTACTGTAGGCAAAAGCAGCTTAAATTGTGAACATTAACAGGGAGCAGATAATTGGACGTACATGCACACATGTGTGTGCGCCTGTGTGTGAATGTCCAAAACTGAACTTTTTAACTCTCAAGCAGAAGCCTGCTACCTGCTAGCTGTGACTGGTGCAGTTGCAACTGGTAAATTTTGATAATACATGGACTAAACAGAAGTGGCACATCCTAAACCTTACACTTAATAAAGAAGTCAGGCAAGGCCACCAGTTAGGAGGCTGATCACATCTTGTGCTTCTGCAGATAAGACTATTTAGATTGGGAAAACTGTGGGCCTGACATTACAGAAAGAAAAGCGGATGCTAAAAAGAAGGAAAAAGAAGTGGTCTAGGGAAGAAGAAGGTGAAGATTCTCAATGGAGGAAAGAACCCCGAGGTGGAGGAAGATTGTGGAGATCAGGGAGTTGCATGGAAGCAAATGCCAGGGACTCCCAGGGACCTGGCCACTAGCAGCTGAGACAGGTCACTAACAGCTGGGCAGCTGCACAGCACAAACTCATACCACTTTCTGTCCCACCTTCCCAGAGCAGCAGCCATCTCCCTGCTGGGGAGGAAGGCTGACACCGTGTGAACACATGACTGAGTGAGTGAGTCAGTCAGTCAGTCAAGAGAATCAAGTGGGGTAAAAGCTCTAATCTTGCTGGGTTTTAAATACACAGCAGTACCCAGATCTACCACAGCTGTCATTTATTCTGTCTCGCCCATGACACAATAATAATTACATTATTATTTTAAGATAGATTCTAAATGGTATTTTAAGATTGTTGTTTACATGTAAAAATATGCTGGGACAACTAAGACAAAAAAAAAGTCTATGGAACAAACAATACTGGGGAGGCAAAAGCACACAAGATGGCTAACAGAAAAGGTTTAAGTATCCAAATCATGCAGCACGTTTAAACATTGCTCTGCATCCAGCCTATACATCCAAGGGGTAATGTGAAAATGAGAAGACATGCATGTATTCACACACTTTGATAATCAGAATATACTTGGTATCAAAACAAGAGAGTTTAACAAGGTCCATTTTCCACTTAGTCATGAAAGAATAAACCTAACAGAATAACTATGTCTAACACACAACCATGAAACTCCCGCCATCACACTCCTCCTCTTTTTCATCTCCCTCAAAACACCCTCATCTTCACACCTTTGATAAATTAGACTATTTTACCCACCATCAGTGTTATACTTTTGGTGTCTTTTCTGACTCATTTCCCTTATCTGCTTCCCCCGTTAAATGTCAATTTTTTCATTACAACACATTGTGGAAAACTGAAAAACCTTACCTGTCTCTTCTCTTAGCATGAAAAGCTTTGTCCATGTTTTGTTAGTTGTATCTGGGCTAAGAAATTTCTGCAAGTTTATCATAGCCACTGTTTCTAGTGCTCATTATGCTGATACTACCAACACCATCTTCCTCAGTCTCTCTGATTATGCTTCCCCCCTTCAAGTGACTTCCCCTTGTCTTCTCTGACAGAGATGCCTGTCCTACTTTCAACACATACTACTACAATGTGCATTTATACATCAGAGCTCTCTTTCCTTAATCTCACTTTGCTTTCTTCATTCTTCCCCAGCCCGCTACTTAACTTTGGCCCACACTGGCTTTCAAGAGCGTGGTTTGATTCCTATGATTAGAACTACTACCTTAAGCATTGGTATTAGACTCACACCCTCTTTTTCATTCCCTCCGGAGTCACGTTCCTTCCACAAAAGTTTCCAATATGAATTACACTAGAAAATTACAACAATCAATGTCGCTGTAATGTGACTCCTCCTATTCCTACTGCATTATATTGATAAATACACTATATAGCAACAAATATACAATTTAGCAACAGGTAGGTGTTGAAATAGTAAATAAGAGCCTAGATTTATCTAAGTCAAGGTATTCCAAACAGCTAAGATAACCCCCTGTTTCAGTGGGTTTCATTCTCCCCATCACAGGCTCTTTATACATCAGCACAGTTAAAAATACTTCGTTTTGCCACTCTCCACAGACACATTCACTGAGGTGATAGGTTGAAATGCACAAAAATGGAATTGGTCTTGACAATACTTTCTTGACTTGTAGAACTAGAACCAATGTCTAACATTATTTACCATGTTGGAAAGGTCTTGTTCTACATGTTTTAATTATCATGCAATATAAAATAGTTTCTCCTTAATAGCAGCCTGGAATTAAAAAATGAACCAACCAACCAACAGGTTTTCATCACATCTCACAGACAGTTTTCACCACATCTTAAGCATGCTTTCAAGAATTAAGCAGTAATTCCTAAATGGAGGAGAATATTACAAACCTTAGTGTTAAGTGCAACCTGTGATTCTTCTCTTGAAGAAGTTCTTTTACAGTGAACATCCCAGAACCCAACAAATACATCTGAAAGAAGATGAGTACCAGAATTGTAATTATTTACCTTTACAATGAACAAAGGCTTTGTCCACAGCACTAAAACCCAAAATACAATTAATATGCACAAAAGTCTGAGAACAAAAATATAATAACATACGTCCATAAGTAACTAATTAAAATGCTTTAAAAATTAATAAATCTGGTAATTTATCAAAAATCCTTTTTCTGCTGGAGGACAATAAGCATTTTCCTTTCTCTAGGATTTGAGTGGAAGCACCTCAATATATACAGGCTTAGGCCCAGCAATACAGGAACACTGAAACCAATGACTGAACGGGGCTCAGACTGACTAGATCAACACTTCATAGTCCCTCCCTGACCCAAACTTGGCTCCTCCTGATGAACTTACCTCCTCCGGAGGCACTCCTTTTCCCCCAGAGCCTCCCCATGAAGCACTGTAGGGAGAGGGACAGCTCTGCTGCCCCTGAGGAAGTCATGCAAAAAGAGACATGTGGGGCCTGAAACCGTATTCTGGGCAACAGTCTGAGAATAAACGGCCTGAGCTGCCCACAGATCCAACTAGTTACAGGGGAGGGCTGGCACTTAAACTTTTTTCAGTAATGGAACAAATCTTACCCCTGAACAAAATCACTAAGGTATCAGGGCAGGGCGATTTCTGGAATTTAGCAGCTCTGTCCAAAAGGACTGTTTCATTATGGGCGCAACAGGCCCAACATTTCGGCACAGGCTAGAGGCCTCAGTTAGGGGTGTTGGATCCCATTCATTATCTAGTTCAGTAAAGAGTCCACAATGTAAGAGAACAAGTGACAGGACCTCTTAATTTAAATCAGTGGTTCCCAAACTTGTCGCAGACAAGCCTTATTTGAGAAAACTGGCAATGCTCCCCACTCTGCCAAGTCCATCTCACGGCATTTGTCCCTCCTTCCCCTACCCATCTTGCTTTCTCTAGGATCAATGACACTACCTCTTTGCTTTCTTCCACAAAGGTTACTAGTTTTATCTCCTTGCCTCTTGTTTCCTTGCTCCACACTGACTGGGCAGGCAACAGAATAAAGAAAACTTACTGTTCCCTGAGATCTATCTTTGACGTCATACACAGAGAGTTTGATTTGTGTCATTTGATTGATAAGAGAGTCTTGGAAAAAGGCAATGCTGCTTAGAAAGATAGGATTACTTGTTCCCTGTAATCATAAACAAAAAAGGCAAAAATTAATGCAAGTTGGTATTTGTTAGGAAGACATACTTCCTGCGTTAGCTTCATTTTTAAATCTAATCCAGGAGTACCTCACCACTTACCTCAATAATTTCTGTCTGTGCATGCTTCGTCCAGAATGCCTGAGGAGGTGTAGTTACACTCACTGCTACAAAACTATTTGGTTTTCGATCTAGCGATGGAGTTAGCAGCTCACTGCAAGCTTTAGGTATGCAATAGATAAATTAGATTCAAGATCTTTTTCATATTGCTGTAAGACTCTACATTTTTATAAAAGCGTATTATATACCCTGAGGATTAAAGCCATGAAGGGCCCAATACTCATTCTACCGCCACACTATAGAGGCAGACATCACTCCCCTTTGTGCATGCAAACAGTAAACATGCAATCAGATCAGTTTGGATCCAAGCTGTAGAGCTGTAATTTAAATGAGTTCTCTTCTAACACCTGCCTATCCACCCCTCTGGCACAGCTCATTAGAAGAGCATACATGCATAGGTTTTCCTCTGGAAATCTCATGAGCATGGCTGCATTTGATTTGAAGTCACACTCCATTAAGCCCATTACCAAATGGCATTTTGCCATGGAAAACCAATAGAAGTGCTTGAATGTTGATCAAGCAGCACTACTATGAGGAGAACTAGCTTGTAATTGTAAAAGGACAGTAGTTTATTTCCTCTAAAATGTCACTGTGAGTTTAACTGCTGGGAAGGGACCATGGTGAGTAGGAACCAACTACCAAAAATTTCAGTGAATGACTCTACACAATTACATTAAACTTCAGACCCAAATTCCATATAGCTAGATACAGGTAACTACAGCGTGGTCCAACTCTGCTTCAGCTAGATGCAGAAAGTTAATTCTGAAATTCACCTGGGCAAGCAAAATGTTCAAATGTACACTAAACAGCTTTGCAGTTCTAGGTATTTTTAATTTATCTGAAAATAGTTAAAATACCTTATTCAGCTCTAAGGAGTGTTTAAGATCATTATTCGTAACAAAATTACATACATCTGAGAAAATTTTCTAATTTTTCATTTCAAACATACTGTTAAGAGCATAACCTTCCAAACATTACTCCACTATTAAGCCAAGAAAACAATACTGCAGTTGAAACTGTGGACTGAATTTTCATTACAGAAATATTTTTCACTTATTCTTCAAGTGAGGTCACAAGCTTCTTGTCCAAATTTAACTATCCCAGAAATTAGGTCACTTCCATTTCACATTATCACTTGACAGCAAAGACCACAGGCAAGAAGGTATGTGTAACAGTTGGTAACTCTTAGAAAATATTCTGTCCTAAAATGGTATTTCCAGCAAGTGTTCAGTTTGCTTGAAGACCTGAACTGCTGATATAGTGAGACAGAAGACAGTTTCACTGTATCTTCACATAAACAAAATAAACATTTAAAAATAACATCCACATGGTAAACATTTAAAATTTTACAGGACAGATGTTTTAATTACAGACTTAAAAACATCACAAAATCAAACTACTGGCTGCTTATCAAAAGATACTGTACAGGCAGCAAGAAAACTGTACCACATCTCTGTAAAAATCAAAGCAAAGTATCCTTACTATATGAAAGGTACTTCAAAATCAACCATTAAAAAAACGCACACACACTCAGTAGCATATATCATCAAAACTAGCATAAAAATCACTAAGCCTACCTAAACTAAACTCTAAAATCGGTTCATCTGGATCCTGAATGTTTCCTGTAAATCAGAAAAATTAACACAAGATTAGCCAAACATTGCTGTCACATGAATCTCTTCCTGAAGTTGGAGTCATGCAGAGAAAGAAATTAAATATTATAGAAAAAAATTATTATTTTTAATTCAATAAGCCATGACTGGTATTTAAAATATTTATCAGCCAATCTTTGGTATCTAAAATGATTTGAAAAACCTAAGATGATCTCATTTTATAAAATGTTAAAATATGTAAAACTATGCTAGGTTACATGGAATATGGGAACATAAAATGCGCAAACTCAGTAGAAAACAACAGGGTTAAAGCCACTTAGTGTCTGAGCCACTATTAACTCCAAATTATTAAATAGGATACATCTCATCTGTGACCAGTAAATAGGGAGAAATTTGAAAGTACCTGTCACTCTCACTAATCAAAGAAAACCTCTGGGGGTTACAATCTTAATTTACTCACCATAAAAGATAAGGGACATAATTCTCAGCTCCTTGAGCACTCTTAAAAATTTTATACAATGTCAAACAAGGAGGTTGCCAAGACTCTTCCTAGACCTTGACATTCTTTTGTTGTTTTCTCCCCTTGTTGCTCATTTTTTAATGATAAACAGAACTGCACAAAATCTAGTTTCTTTTTTTTCTTCCCTCTCCAATTTTAATGTTTTGACTATTTTTAAAATGGCAAGTTTTAAGATTTTTTAATTTTTTAGTATAATACTTTTATCCCATTCCCTCCAGATAACTAGACACATGTAAATCTTCTAACTTTTTCTTCTTTTAATTGCTAGTACAAGGTAGATTCTGAAAGGACCAACAGAGCAATAGCTGACATGAAGGTACTTACCTGCTAAAGAAAGGCCTAGCATGTCAGAGGTGACATCAATGGTGGAGGCCCGTTGCACGGTGCGGGATTTTGCACCATGGCGGGGACTGTGATCTCTTGCTGTCATTTTGTCATGAAGAACCCTCCTGTTCTTGCTGCTTGGCTTTACTGGTGTTTGTCTTACAGAGTAGCAGAGTGCAGCAGGTTGTCTCCAATTGCTATTCCTCTAACATTACCATGCTAAGCAAGAAAGAGAGCAAAAACACACACCAAAATTTTAGGCCACTGTCAGCTACTGTTCTTTTTAACAGCAGCAAACCTCCTGCCATAAAATTGCCTCACATCATTCAAATAAAACACTCAAGGTAGATCCAATGCACAGTAACTCAATTTGCATGAACTGTACATCTGTAGCATTTTAGTGCAAATTGTTGAAGACTGTACCACATGCAAGAAAGGCTCTTCTGTCAGAGAATGGGGTTTGAGAGAGACTCGTTAACAGACCAGCTGCTCCTCTCCTTTGTCTAAGTTATTAAACCATCCTTAATGAAGTTTCCTGGTTTTCGTAATCCCTGGGGGGCACAACTAAATTCATCAGATGGGGCCTCTGTCTGCAGAGGCAGGACAAGGGATAAGGACAAAGGGACAATGGGGTCAGCAGAATGCAGCACAGAAGGGCAGGAAATGTTGTTAGTGTCAGCACACTGTGTCATTCTAGGCTCTACTGCTATGAGAAAGGGATATTGAAAAATATAAATAAAATCTACTGGGCTAGAGCGAGGCTGAAATTCTGGGATGGTGATGGAAGGAAAAAGCAAAAGGGGATGCCTGCTAATGGGGCACATGGCAGCGTCTGTGCTTTTCTTTCACCCTACACTTTATTGGTCTACAGACATCCATGACACTTCTTCCCCTCACAATGCCTACAAAGTGAGACGTTACAGTAGGAAAGAAACATACAGTCTATAGAAAATGTGGTTCTGTTGTTAAATGTGGTCCTTTTGGTTTGGCTGATAAATTTGAATGTTCCTTCCATCAGCCACATTAGCACTGCAGTAATGGAACTTTTGTATTCATTTCATACTATCATGACAAACTCCATTAATTTAGGAAGTGAGATTAGGAGTAAGATCTGATAAACCTGAAAGGTAGTAATACAGTGACCAATACCTTCACAGCAGCCCCTCATTCATTTTACAAAACATTTGAACCACGCTGCATAATGGGAGCATATTTTTTTTCTTTTTAGGCTGATGGACCTAACAATGGGCAAGATGCACTCTAATTAAATAAAGTACCTAGCTTTTACTTGTGTTTTAAATAGGCAATTTAAAACTGAAGGCCTCCAAAGGAACATTCCACCTGCCTAACTTGAGTCTCTGAATTTAACTAGTCAGCAGCTCCCTTTGGAAGACTTCAAAAGAACCCCCCTCTCTCCACAGGGAACTCAAGCATCTTCTTAACTAGCACTGGTTCATGGGATATCTAAAATTCACATCCAAGTTAAGCATCTAGGACAACTGAATTGAACAAAACCCTGGCCATCTATATAAGCTTAGGAATGAGGTTTAAAAATGGGGAGATCATTATAGGGAGGAGGGAATTTGGGCTGTGCCCACCAGATGGGCCACGCTGTTGCCACTCAGAACTAATAATTTGCCTTAGTGATTCAACTCAGGTTTATACAATACAATGGCATAAGCCAATTCCAAATAGGAAAAAAGGGAATTCTTGAGTGGAAGAAGCAGAAATTGAGAGCTCTAAACATCCCATTCCCAAAAGCTTCAAACTCAGTGACAGCATACAAAACAACATTCTGCTTTTAGATACAATTTACAATAGCCAAAAACTAAAGCAGGCAGTTTTCCAATTCATATGGAATCACAGAATAGTTGAGGTTGGAAGGGATCTCTGGAGTTCATTTAATCCAACCCCCCTGCTCAAAAGCAGGGTCACCTAGACCAAGTTGTTCAGGACTGTGTCCAGTTGGTTTTGGACAAGAATGGACCTCTCTGGCCATAACCTCTCTAGCCAACCTGGTTGTTCCAATGTTTGATCACTCACACTAAAAAAGTTGGGGTTTTTTTTTTTTTCTTCCTTTTTTTTTTTTTAATGTTTAAGTGGTTAAGTGTCTAGGGAACCACCAGTCCTTCTCGAATAGTACTGACTGTCCTAAGATTTGGTCAAATAAATCTTCCATCAAAATTCTTTGCCAGTTTCCAAGTCTTTCCATTCTCCTAATTTTTCTTCCCTTCTCTCAACAATAGGTCTTCCTTGGTTTGTTCTTTATGTAATGTGACGTTTAATGGTTTGCAAATCCATTAAACCTAACTGCCTAATGAAACAGAATACCTACAAAATGTGCTTGCACAGATTTAGTCAGGATGCTGTAGCCCCTTCCCCCAAATCCTAGAAATACCCTTTTAGAGAATAACTAACATGTTCACATAGGTACAGGTCAGACAGCAGTTAGGTTAAAGAGTCCAGTTGTTCCTCAGCTAAAATCTCTGTACTTGCTGACATACTTAAAAAGGGTCAATCCTTGAGAAGTTAAAACAGGGTCAGGTCTCTTCTTTGTTTTGAAACTATTTCTACTTAAATATTACTGAGCGTAATAATTTTCCAAGGCGCTCTAAGTTCTCAACTATTCAATTAAAATGCAATATTAGTTTCTCACCTAATGATACATTTTTAATTTACTTACACTGATCATACTTACAGAGGGCTCTTTTCCTCATGTGTGGATGGATTTTGCATAATACCAGTTAAGTCCACATCTAAAAAATCAACAGAATAATCAGCATGAATAACTAATCTTTTTATACAGCATAAATCACAACCAATATGCAGGTACCATTCTGAGATTAAATGTAAATTTAACATCTAACTACAGGCTCTCACATTAAAGTTTACTGAAAATAGAAAAAGAGCATGATCCTCTCCTGGACCTCACCGAGCACTAGTCATAGCAATAGCCAGTCAGAGCAGGAGCACAAAGAAATAAGCTTATGCTGAAAAGGACTGACTTCAGGTCAGCATTTGGTGAGTGGGTAGAATGGCTGTAAGAAACATATGTTAACATGTTTACTAAAAGGCTTGATGCTATTAAGAAAAAGGAATGTATATGATATGTTGCGTATGAGACAGCGTTTGTTACTACACTTGCTCTTCTATAGTTAAACTGTCAAAATTTTGCTGTTTGGAAGAGTTATAACCACCACTGTCAGGAGAAAAGATCCTGTGTCAAAACACAAAATTTCAAAAGATCAGGATGTAGGACTCTTTCTCCATTGGGTGAAATTACTATGCAAGGTAGGCTTCTGTAAACAGCTAGCAATAACCATACAGAAAAAGTGAATTATTTTTAAATCTACTACAGGTTAACTGAAGGTTTGTATTTGTTAGCAGTACCATCTCATTCAAGTACATTTGCATTAATGGGATATGCCTTTTAAGATCACCCATGTATGCCATACTACAATAAAAGAGATGGAAAAGTCCCCTCTGAGCTTTTTCATTTAATCACCATCCCTACCAATTACCCAAGACTGCTTAAGAACGTAGGTATGAGCTCTTATCACTTATGGAAAGGGTTTTATCTCACCTAAACTGCATAGGAGGCAGGTATCTGATCTCAACTCACTGTGCAGGTTCTCTATATAGCCAATGGTGAGACACAGGCACTTCCAGAGAATGAGTCACCATTTTCCAAGGTAGGTGGGATGAATCACCCCATGAAGTTACCTCTCCCTCTCTCTCTCTCTCTCTCTCTCTCTAATTACAGAAAGAATTTAGATGACTAGCTTAGACCTGATGCTGCAGCTGGGCAAACTGGATCCCTCCCACAGTTGTGCTAGCTCAGGCAGGGATGACTTCACATTATTCACTGCATTGCCTGACACACCTGAATGACAGGTGCTCTGATCACTCTCTTGAATTACAACCATTTCAACGATTACAACTTTATGATCGTGTTTTTGATAAAAATCAATGGAGGTAGGATTCCTACCAAATTAAAGGTAGTATTAACACAGCAGGTAGTTTCCTTAGATGGTACCAAAGGCTGGTACTACTCCTGCAGCCAGCAATCCCAAAGGCTGGTGTAATTCATGTCCAGGCAAACCCCATCCTGAAGGTGGCATGATGCATCTACATATAGCCTTTGGCTTTGTCCTTGCCACAGACAGTGCATGTTGGCAATATATGCAGCTTTGCACTTCATGAAATTTTGCTGCAATGCCAGTTTTCAACTGTGACTTCAACAGAAGTATGAAAAGCTGTTGTTGACCCCCAATATCAGTAATGGTCATTTCCACTGTGCAGAACAGGCTTCTGAACAAGCCTCCCCTATGTTCTGTGAAGACTGATTTGGTGCTCTATTAGCACAAAAGCACATGACCAGAAGAAAAGATCTTCATCAGATGCCACTTCTGGCCTGCTACCTTCAGTCCTGGCCATTGGCTGTGGGAAGCAAATGCCACTCTGCTGAGCTGCATGGCCTCACATCCTGTGGGCTTGAAACTTCTGGACATTTGGTCTCACTCTTACTGCCTGCAAGATCTCAAGCAAAAACGATGATCACCTCGGCCCCAAAATAATCCCTTGGTGATTAGCTTGTACAACTACAAGCTAATATTCTCCTTATGTCCACAGCTGTTTTGGCAAAGTGCTTTGGTCTGTTCACTTCTTGAAAAAAAAAAAAAATCTTCTACCAAACTAGGCCTTGAAACAAATGTGTCAGGTAAGATCAAACCTTCTTTCACCCTAATAGCTACTTTTTTGACACTCATTACACAACTGTAAGAAACAGGTTTTTGCAATTTGCACATCAATAAGTAGGAGAAAGACACTACTCCAGTTATAGACTAAATCAAAATCTACTTTGAGACTATACTTTTCTACAGCCATAGTGCTCTGGGCTTATGGCATTTGATCAGGTAAAGAGGCATGCCAAAGCAGAAAATGCAACAGCAGTGGAAGGCTAAATGTTACTGATACATCTACATGAAGAGAGTAATAGAGAAAGGGAGAATGTGACAGCTTCTTTAATGCTTTAAAAAAATTGGGATGAAATCCTACTAAAAGTTTACCATCAGCTCCAAGAGGCAGTGGAAAAGTAGTTGTGGGGTACTTATTGAACTGCAATTAGTTTTATCACTCTCTGGACTGTGAGGCCCACTCTCTGAACCCTGCAAATTAGGGTTCCTGTTCCTGAACAATCCGTTCTGAAACACCAAGAGGGCTCCTTCAGCCAACTGCATTCTTCAGATAACATCTTAGTAAAAAGTTTCTCTGGTTGAAAATGTTTTAGCAATACACAAAAAAGTAGAAATGAATACTGCCTGAAACAGTAAGTATTTTGGATCTGCCACATGGCCAGGTTTCCAACTAACATCCTCTTAACTGTATCATTATGGACAAAATAAGGGAAAGGATGAAATACCAGACTATGCTAAGTTATGACTATGTTGCCTTCCATGTAAGAGCACCATCTCTAGTATAACTAGCATACAGGTTGGTTTTGGGTTTTTTTATAAGCCTGATTTCAGCTTTTCACGGCATCAATAATTTATTTATTTTTTATTTCCAACCGTAAAAAACCTTGGTAGTGAAACAAGATTTGCCATGTCGGCTCAAGACCAATCTTCCAGCAATTCCAACATCCCAGCTCCAACAGCTATTTCAAAGAAAATGGAAGGAACTTTATTAACCATGCTTCAGGGTCTGAAGTGAAGGTCTGGATTAATCCTATCACTCATGGCTGCAGAGGCAGCCCAAGAGCAGAGCATCAGCTCAGAGGACAGCAGCTCCCAGCGAAAGCCTGCTAAGACCAACACTGATTAACAGCTATTTTTTTCACAGTCTCACAAGCACTTTGATCTTCTGTCTCATTTAATGAGAGACTGAGTGTCCTGAATCTCACACAGATCACAACAACAGGAAAAGTCAGAGCCATAAGCTTGACACCTTGAGTCAGATTCTTTCTTCTGGCCAAACTCGTGGGGGCAGCAACACGGACTATGTTCGCTGCAGATCCACAGGTTGACAACAGAGTTCCACTCCGCTCGCTCCATGATCGAGGCCGTCCCCCTTGCCATGCCCCTCGGGAAGGCAAAAGCAAGCAAGTGGTGCCAGCATCCAATATGGACCTTTGCCTCCCACTGAAATTACTTTCCCACCAAAAACGTACTCGGCAGGTTCTAGTCTGTCAGCTCCACAAAGAAGTTGTATTTCCCCCTTCTCAGTCTACTCCTTACACCTAGGTTTCCCTTGCAAGCTAGTTCAATGTCCCCCTCTCCCACTGACCAGAATCTTGATTACCAAGGGCAAAAAAAATAAGTTTGCCCTGAAGAGTCTTCTTGTCACTCTCTGAAGCCCTCCTGAGGATTCTGAGCAAGTGGGTGACCTCAGCAAGAACAGGGAAAAATCTTTCATAAGAAAATGAAATAAACTACTGCCAGATACAATGAATGTATTTGTGCATCATGGAAATCCCCAAATGCAACCTTTCCATGATATTTAGATAAAAGGCCATTTCAGCAGCAGAAAGTAGCTTGCTTTCTCTTTGCTTTCCTGTCCACCCTCTCCCACTTACTTACAGACAAATCTGTAAATCACAAACTTTCTTCATCCTTCCTCACTATGAACTTCAGCAAACTCAATTTATCTAAAAACCTAATTTTATCCCTTTAATATCTGTACTTTTAATAGAAAACTGCAATTTAGACCCCTTAGTTCTTTGTGCAAATTAAGACCATTTGTCTATATTCACAACTGAAATACAATTAGCATTCTTGTTAATGAGATATTGGTTTAATTTCACTTGTCATCACAACACTTCTATTTCTTCAGTACTCCTTCTATGAGCATGAAAATATGCACACCCACAGGTGAAGGCAAACATTTGCAACACACACATTTGCTAGCTAAAAAGGAAAAAGCACAGCTCTGTTTCATTTTGGAGAACAGCTTTTATCAAGTTGAGCACAGCACAATGCCATGGAAAACGATGAGTCTTGCTACAGAGCAGTTTGAAGTCCAACCCTCTCAGCCTCCTCCATTGTTTTACCAGAAGAAACTGAAACAGCTTGCAAATAATCTTTACCCTGAATTAATTTTTACCCTCTTCACAAGAAACTTGCTGGGTACATTGTGGTGAAGTTTCCTGTGCATGGGACGACTTCTCTCCTCATGACTGGGGTTCTCACACTACCTATATGGACATGGAAAAGCCTATGAGAACAGGGGACATATTTTCTGTTGAGGAGTTTAGACTGGAAACACATTTCTGAATTTGATGGTCCTTTGGAAACCCTCCTAAAGCCTGCCTCTTCTAAAGCAGCCTGTCATCCTAACCATGATGCTCACTATGCAGAAACAGCATTGCTCTAACTGGAAAAAAAAGAGCTTAACCCCTTCTCTGAGCTCCTCCTGCTGCGGGAAAGGGTGGGGTAGGGGAACAAAGGCAGAAAAAAAAAAAGTCAACCAGCAGTTTATGACCTGAAATGGAAATGAACCGGACATATCTTAACATTTGCTAAAGATTTCATATTACAGTTGATTACAGACGGATGGCAGTAAAGTATCTTCCTACATACAGGCAATGTGCGGGGGACCACAGAAGACACAGAGAGATAAAAGCACTGAAACTAGATGCGTAATCAGAAGTTTTGGTCAAGCTTGGATTACAACATGAAGTCTGGGGAACTATCTGATCTATCTGCCTATAATACTCATCCACTTCACAGACTAACATAGCACTAATTAAAATCAGTGTACCCTGGTCAAAACAACCCAGGAATCACAGACTACTGTTAGCAGTGTCCTCTATGTGTTTGATGGGATCTCACATTCTGCTCTGAAACCATTGAGCATCACTTGTGCAGTGGGACTGTGCTCCAGGGTCACAGTCTAAACATCTATTTACTTTCTTGACACTACATTTTCCCATATGGAAAGAATGCTCCATGAGGTCACATGCACACAAAAAAAATCTCCCAAGCACTCTTCATTTTTACATGGCATTGCTCTGACTTGCTGTGATTCCTATGCTTACTGTTTAAAACATTTATATAAATTAAAAATACATAGCAGCATCTGAGGACAAACCAGAAATGCATGAATTCTTTCTCTAACATATGTGTTTTCAATAAGACATAACTAATTGACTCAGGAAATGAAACACTGTCAAGTATTTAGAAAATCTAAAATAAATGTTAGTGTGGGAGTAATATTACAAAGGTTATTACCAGGATTAAGGCAGCATAGCAAAACTGGAGTCTTATGCTACTAATATAAATCTGCTGATGCATATTTCTCCATCAACATTTGTTATGTACTCCTGAACTGTGTATTGTGTGTGTATTTCTGATCCATGTATCTTTTCTTCTTACACAGTTCATGCCTAGACTATGCCTAATGGTCATGATACTGGATGTCTTTTCAAATGAAGTAATTTTTTTTTTTATTCCAGATAGCTGATTCCTTTGTACTGCTTTCATTTCTTCTTCCTGGAAAATAAAATGATTTGTTTGTTTACCCTGATCTTTCTAAATCAATGGGAGGGAGGGTTGTTGTGGGCCAAGATGCTGACTGCAAGGCTCTTTCCTGGATTCCTTTCAGTAGTCATGTAAACAAGTGGTGGGATGCTGGCAGTTTGGAAGCATAAGCATCCAACTCCACACAGGCCAATAACGGTCTACGCTTCCCACCACTGCTCCCATTTCAACACCTTGGTGGAACAGCTGTCCCAGTGAAAGGAATCCTTTTTCATGCCAATCCTACCCTGTGGGTTAACAGTAAGATCACCCTGTAAGATACAAGAGGGGAGGGGGTGCTGCTTCAGTGGCTTGCCAGTTTCTGAAAATATTTTCCTTGACAATCTACTTTGACATCATACAGATTCCACTTTGCTGGCCCCGTCAAAGACTTCAAACACATCCAGAAAACCCTGTCCACATTCCTAGGATCTGGGCTAAAGACGCCCAACACGTGGTTTGCTTCCTTGCCCAAGCTGTGAGGAGAAACAATGGAGTTTTACACAGGGTTCTCCACCAGCCAGATAAAGGCAGATGTGAGCTGAGATGACAGCCAAAAGGGAGTAGGGCTGGTAGGTTTGAGGAAGGATGGATTGGTGACCTGCTCTTCAAGAAGCAGTAGAACTCAGGACTAAACAGAGCAAAAGATATTGCTATCACCTGTCAGCTACTAGTTATGCCTCAAGACAAGACACTGAAAGAAGAAATAAACCTATTTCTGAGTGGGCCTTGAGCAAAGTGCAGCCTTTATATACTCAAAAATGTTTATACATTCAAAAATTATTCAGGAGCGCAAGCACTGGGAAGTAGCAAGAGGAGACTCAGGGATGACTAAAGGGATGGTGTTATCCTGTGTTTGCATTGCCCAATGCAGCAGGCACACTCTGGCTTGGTAGATGCACACGTGTTATCCCAGTTCCTTCCTGCGCCCCATACCTTCCTCCCACATGCACACACAAACACATACACATACACATCCTCCCTGCCTTTCACAATATGGTTAAGGCAGCTGTATTCTGATGAAGGCCAACGAGAAGGGGAAACGAGAAATGAAGTGACAGGGTCTGAGATACAGTAATTTGTCCAAGCTTTGCTGCTACAGGCAAGGAACAGCTGCAGACACCTCTCTTTCAGAAAAGGAAGCCACAATTTCATTTCCCAAAAAAGCCAGAAAACATTAAAAAGTAATTTTTCAGAGGTCTTGGAATGTCACCATCTGCCCATTGCAGGGCACAAGGAAGGACTCTACTGACGCTCTTCAGTAGAAACAGGTTAAGACGGTAACTTCAGAGAAACCAACTTTTCTACACTTAAACATCAACAACAATAGTTTCATTTTAGTGACTGTGCTGATGAGAATTATCAGCAGTAGACAGTACATCTAGAATTTAAGAAAGAAAAAAGAAATAGGAAGATGTAAGCAAGGCCCAGTGAAATAGTTCACACAAAGCTGTAATTGTACCATGAACATAATTAACTGCTGGCCAACATACTTGCTTATGTGTTTTTAACATGGAATAAACTGCACCTGGATTTTAAGGGAAGGTACATTTCACCACACTTGCAAAAAGCAAAGTCCACGTCAAGTATAAAGTGTACTGTTGCTAATAGGACCTGGCTATATCATTTACGAAACAGATTCTTAACTTGTAGCAGAGCTACTGAAACACAACTATGTGGGAAGATTACATGTGTTGACAGACATAGGTAATTTTAAAACATACTAGAAAAATATCTGGAATACACTGAAACTTGCCATATTTGCTGAATTTAAAAGGCCTAAATCATCAGCACAAAACTGCAATAAATAAAGTATGTGACCTACAAAAAAAACCCAGATCATAAGTGGCTTGCATGTCTTTGAAGTGACCTCATTAGAGGAAATCAGACCAAATATCACTGAAATATTTCTATGAATTTGATTACAAATCATTCTCCAGTGTAAGATCAGCAGCTTTCTATTAGAATACCATATTTCAACAATTGTCCCCTACTTGTGAAAATTCCCCTGAGGTTTCCCAGCTTTGACTATCAGCCTTACTGAAATGCTATATTCTTTCTTGAGGTGTGATTGAACAATGGAACTATTATAGAAAACAAATGTCTTGCAGTGGATATTATGATGCTAGCTCTAAAACAGGAAAGACAAAGATAAAATAGTTTAGAAAGAGTAACTAAAGGTATTTCTACTACTCTGGTTTAATGTGTAAAATGAGCAAACGTGAACACCCATGGACAAAGAAAAATGTTGTAGGTACTTAGAAGGTTCAGGTCTCCTCACTCCAACATATTACATATTAAAGTGGTCTGTTCAGACAAAGAAGGTAGCAAATACTTGTGTAGCTGTAGTGTGTGTTGTGCAACACTTTATTCTGCTGTAACAACATTCTTTTCTTTCACTCTCATCTACTAACAGAACAAATGTAATAAACAGTCAAAAATTCAGAATAAAATTAAGACTCCTACAGGGTATGGCCATGGATTTCTGGAGTCCAGGGCTTTTAAAAACAATTTTCAAATAATTGTAACCACAATCTACTGGTTTGTTTTCAGCAACTAGTACTGATCAATCTTTAGAACTGACATAGTTTAGTGGGCTTCAAAAGTTTATTTAAAAAAATAACAGCTGCAGCAGGGATGGTAGCAATGATCACAAAAAGATATAAATACTATGCAAGGACAAAGGGCATATATTAGTGCTGAGTTCCTTGCAGCACTCAGTGCTCAAAAATATGAGCTTAAATGTCAGAGTTTTGTCAATTCTCCAAGCACTAACATGGCTTATAAAACTGGTGTTACTACAGGCCAAGTTTTTCTGCATCTCACTTTTTTTAAAAGCAAATTTCGCATGGAGACAGAAAAGCCTGAAAATGTGAAGGATGCATCCCAAATTACTTTGCTTTCTTAAAGTCTATGACTAACTCACTCTCACGACTGATATATCAGAGTCTCAATTTTTGCATGCTGAAGGCAAGCAACAGTGACACCGGCTTCTCCTCCTAACTCCTGGTGCCTCCCACCCCACCTTATCAGAAATTCATAAGCATGCTGCCTACCTCAGTAGTCAAACCTCCAAGGCAAGGCAGCAGAGATGAGGTTTCCGCCCACAGCTTGCTCTTCTGGCCCAGATGAGAACAAGTACCTGCATTTCAGCCGCACAACTTTATAGCCCACCATCTCATCAAAGCCACTTTCAACAACAGGTTAAACTAAGATACTGAACTGCATCTCAGTGTGGGCACACGTTCCAACATCTGCTGTCTCTGCTAGAGAGGCAGTACCTTCTTGCAAAAGCACGGGACCAAAAACTGCATATAAAGACCAGGTCAGAGCAAAAGGCTAATCAAGCCTGCAGTCCTCTCTGAGAGCGGCCAGCGCTAGAGACTGAGAAACACAGTATAATGAGCAGCACTGGTATTTTGTGACGCATCTCCAGATTCAGCTGACAAGCACCCTAGGAACTTTCTGAGCTGGGCATCACACCCAGACCTATTTAATGGATGGTGGCAACATGATAGCTAATGTGTTACCAGAGTTCATCCTTGGCCCTTGCAGCACTGCTATCCTGTAACACCATATTGCCATCACTAACGACTGGCCATAAGCCTTGTAGGGGGGCTTGCAAACCTTGAGGACTTAGGCTTTTCAGACCTTCTTTGTCTGAACTTTTCTTGACCTGCCTGCAACTTTGTTTTACCCTGCAATTAAACTTGGTTTAGTTGTAACAACGATTTTTCCAACTGCCCAGAGGTCTGTGGCTAATTTGTTTTTACTTTTATCTTTGCATGGTATCATCACCATTTTACAACTCTAACACAATGATGTAGTGTAGAAAAAAACAGGCCTGGTAAGACAGCAGAGGCCTTGAGAAGTGGAGACAAAGGATGTAGAGAAATACAAGCATGGGATAAAAAGAGACAGGGTACAGAGCAGACTCTTGGAGACACTCTGGCTATGGATAGCTCACCCATGGTCACTTAAAGAACTTGAAGCTGGACAAAACTGGGTTTAGGGGTAATAAACAGAATAAAGAAAAAGTATCTAACATGTATGTAAGGTACCACATATATTAAATTTGGGTGTAACGTGGAGCTGCAGACCAATGAAGAAAGAGCCATGTTTAAAAGCTTGTTAGTAAACATAAAAATGAGCCCAAGTAGATCCTAGAGTGAAGAAAAAACTATCAACACAAACATCATATTCCTCCTGTCAGCATCTGCAGTCCTTTAGATGCTGACAGCTGCTGAAGCACCTCCACATCCCCACCACCAGAATGAAACCACCAATGAGACCCAGAGGAGCAGGGGAAAGGTGAGCATTACAGCAGGATAAATCGGTAGACACTTGGTGTGTTCAATGATTTTAACTGTGTTGTTATTTACTGAGAAGTTCCCCTGTACAGCAGCATTTTTTCTTTTCCTGTAATTATTAGATCTGAACAAGTAATGATTCCTCAATTAGACTGTAAAGACTTTAATTATAATAACAACAACTTCTTGCCTTTAGATATAAGGTGTGTTTCACCCTCACACATAAAAAAAGATTGAGTGTAACGACACAGATGTGGAATTTAGTGCCATTCTTCACTGTTTACTTGTACCAGCAGATGCTGTTGTCATCCAGTGTTTTAGGAGAGAAATTTTTCAACAGTTGGGTGCACTAATTTTACTCTTTCCAGCTTTTTAAGGTCATGCAGATCTCATCTCTACAGCTTCATTTAGAGAGTTTTTATAGACTAAAGATGCAAGAACGAGAACTAGATGTAACATTATCAGGACAGTTTGTGATCATTGGGATAACGTCTATGCTCCAAGCACAATTTGCTTCCACTAAAAACATAAAATTATCATCTGCCCACAGTGATATCACTGTGAATCACAGGTATCAGTGTAATGCAACTTTGTCAAATAATTATTTTAAAACAGAAAATGTCATAAAGCTAAACTTTTTAACTGTTTGAAGTGAAACAAGCTAGAACTATGACAAAATTAAACAGGATGTTATTAAACTCTTATATCAATAGTTTTCAATCTTTTCTGATTTGAAAACTCCCTGAAAATTTTCTAGTGGAAGAACCCTTCGGTACAAGCTAATTTAAAACTACTGATTGTAGGCTTGCTTTCTTCAGTCACTTCCCACCAACTTATTTGCATAGTTCATGGACAATTTAAAACCACTGACTTAAACATTATAAGAACCAAACAGCTATGATTGTTAAGACTAATTTTTTTTTTCATTTTACATTGTTTCCACCTGCTCAGAACTACACAAATTATTCACCTAACATTCTAAATTTTTCCATGTTTGGTCTCAATTTAGAAGTAAATTTGTATTCAGAAAGTGTGAGCTAAAGCCTTTTTGGGCATTTTCCAGTTCTGAAAAGGGAAAGTCTAATAATAACTTCTTCATCCAATTAAGAAAAAATAAAAAAAAGAAAGTAATCTTTTTCAACAAAGAAAATAAAAACAAACTGTAACTGAAACCCTATATGGCAAATAGTTGTTTATGAGGTATCCACTTACAAAAAACCCAAGCAATTTGCTAACCCAAATAAAAGTGAGTTAAAGAAAAATCAGAGTCTGGCATTACCTATGGGGAATGAAGCCAGGGACCACTGGTTGAAATGCAGGAGGCTAGCACTCAACCCAAGCCCTATGGATCTTTTAATACTGAAGCAACAACAGTGTTAAATCCCTATGAAAATTCAGGCTACTAAAGGATGATGCAGAAACAGTGGTATTAGTGAGCATTCGACAAGCACTTTGTTAACTCTTCCATTCTGAATAGCTCTGTGGCTAAGTATCTGAGGGATGGCTCTGTGGTAATACGATCCAGATTTTAAGAACTCCACGCAAAACAAGCTACCAAATTGCATCCTTATCTTGGCTATGAAATTATCCAAGTGCTAGACAACCTCAGGTATGCAGCCTTCATTCACAATAAAGACTGTGAAAGCCACAGAAATACACTTCTGCTGTTTTTAGATGACCTAAGCCCCACAAGTAGTTTAACTGATTTAAATGATTGGTACTGCAAACTCCAATCTTACAAATGGATGAGTGTTTTCAGAGATCCAGAGGGGAGTGAGAAGGTATAGAAGTTTGACTGCACAGTCAGGTAGAAGACACAAAAGTTAACACATTTATTAACATTTCCATTTCTAAAACATGACTGCTACACAAAGAGACAGTTTTGCTTGCAGTTAAACTGTCAAAAAAGCAATCATCATGAAACTGCAGCTCTATCTGCCTTTTTCAACTGTAGATTACATTGCCTGGGAGTGGACATCTGTGGCATCGAAATAACTAGTGTTAAAACATATTCTGTT
>VYZV01005070.1:75006-87019 GCA_013401275.1 Pandion haliaetus | reverse complement strand
GAGGAGGTGCTCCAGGCACCAGAGCAGAGATTCCCCTGCAGCCCGTGGGGAAGACCATGGTGAGGCAGGCTGTCCCCCTGCAGCCCATAGAGGTCCACGGTGGAGCAGATATCCACCTGCAGCCCAGGGAGGACCCCACACTGGAGCAGAGGCATGCCCAAAGGAAGCTGTGACTCCGTGGGAAGCCCACGCTGGAGCAGGCTCCTGGCAGGACCTGTGGCCCCATGGAGAGAGAAGCCCACGCTGGAGCAGGTTTTCTGGCACGACCTGTGACCCTGCAGGGGAACCACGCTGGAGCAGTTTGCTCCTGAAGGACTGCAGCCTGTGGAAGGGACCCATGCTGGAGCAGTTCGTGAAGAACTGCAGCCTGTGGGAAGGGACCCACATTGGAGAAGTTCGTGGAGGACTGTCTCCCGTGGGAGGGACCCCACGCTGGAGCAGGGGATGAGTGTGATGAGTCCTGCCCCTGGGGAGGGTGAAGCGGCAGAGACAACGTGTGATGAACTGACCGTAACCCCCATTCCCTGTCCCCCTGTGCCGCTGGTGGGGTTAGGTAGAGAATCCGGGAGTGAAGCTGCACCCGGGAAGAAGGGAGGGGTGGGGGGAAGGTGTTTTGAGATTTGGTTTTCTTTCTCATTACACTACTCTGGTTGATTGGCAATAAATTAATTTTCCCCGAGTCTGTTTTGCCCGTGATGGTAATTGGTTGAGTGATCTCTCCCTGTCCTTATCTTCGTCCCAGGAGCCCTTTGTTATATTTTCTCTCCCCCGTTCAGCTGAAGGGGGGAGTGATAGGATGGCTTTGGTGGGCACCTGGCATCCAGCCAGGGTCTACCCTCCACAACCATACAGAGAGTTGGCAAGTGTTTGTACTGCACAGTCCAGACCTTTTGGTGTATGGAGGTCTGGAATTGAGGACCTGGATGGTCACTTCCTATCTTATGTTCCTAGCTATATGGAAAATACCACTGGAAGTAGGGAATGATCCATATGCAAAGTTTCCAAGAATACAAGTAGTGTAGTAGGGAGCTGATTTTGGGGGTTGGTTTAGATGGTTCAGATTAAGTGTTAATCCTCTCAGTATGTTTTAGTGAAACCATTATTACTGAAATCCTCATAATGATTCTGTGGTAGTTCATCTATGTATCACCCAAGGATAATGCTGAGATTATTAACAATTAGGTACTGGACATTTTGCTATTTTTAAACACTGTGACAGCTTTATAATTAAAATGCAAACACAGGAGTAAAATGAATATGTTATTGAATTGAATGTAAGTTTGGACAGGATAATGTTCCAAACACTTTAAATGCCTTGATGTAAGAGTAGTATTTAATTCCAGAAAAACCTTAATTTATTTTTGTGTTTGCACAGAACATATGTAGATTAAATACTTGTAAAAAGAGACAGAAGTCATCATAGTAAAGAAACAAAGTAATAACCCATATATCATTGTAATTCCCAGATACTTAAAACATCTGAAATTGTGCTGCCGCCTTCTCCCTGAGTCTGTGCCCTCTACAGCCATTCTCATTACCTATGTATCATCACCCTTCTTTCTGTCCCTCACCCTGCATTCAGAGTCTACTCAATTTGATTACACCTTCATTTAAGATATTATTCAAACTCAGTCTTTCATCTGTCTTCATTGCTAAAGTCATGGTTAACTGCAGACTAGAATCAGCAGAGTCAGAAAAACACCTAATGGAATATAGAACATTTTTGAAAGGCCAAGTGCCTCACATTATGCAATAACCACACATGTACTTACTGCAATTATACATACCAACCAGGCATGGTGCATGCAATCGATCTAGCACTAACAAGAAGATAATGGACGTGATGGTCTAAGAAACAGCATCACTGCACATTTAACACGGCCATGCACTCACACGTGGCCTGCTCTACATTTTAATATACTTTACAAACTGGCAAGAAGGGAAAAGGAAGAGGGGAACGAACAAACTAGTGAATGCTGGTTTTTGTTAAAAAACAAACTGTAAAAGCAGATAGTAAACTTGCAGTAAAAGCTAACAACAACAACCATAAAGCAGTTTGCTGTTCTAATAACAATTACCTCTCTTTCGTCAGTCACTCACACAGGTTGTTCATCACCTATATCAGTATGTGCTTTAGCAGGGCATGTTTTCTGGATATGTCACCCAGAGATCTGACTGAAGAGAAACCAGGGACTGCTACTTAAAAAGGGTGCCACTGGAGATAAACTCTGTTTTATACATTAAGGAGCCTCAACCAAAAAAACTATGTGGAGCTTTACATATGCAACACTGAGTTTGACTTGTAATGAAGCCGCCATTAAATCCAAATCAGCTGAAAGAAAACGTGCACCAAAATACCAAGCAAGCAGGCAAACAGAAGTGGGTGGCATTCTCTTTTCTTTCTTTCCTATCTTCTCTCCAGACCTAATCTAACATAAAGCTTCAAATGAGTAGTGCAATCTGTCTATATGGAGTTGATTGCACAGCCAGGGCCATATTTGAGAAACACTTCATTAGGATGATATGCTGTCCCTGTAGGGGAGCCCCAAATGCTGTTTTTTTCCTCTGTTGTTACGGATTTCTTTGAAAGAGTGGAGAAAGACCCCACAGGGGAGAAGATATAGCTGTTTTGGGGAAGAACGACAATCCTTTTTTTAATTTCTTCAGCAAGAAGCAGCACTGAACTGGATGGAGATGCCGGATTGCCCCAGGCATATCTTTTCCAATGCAGACAATGATTAATAGAAGAAAGATGGTATGAATGACTAGCATTACTGCAATTCCTTCTAAGTCACAGTAAAACTAGCTACAGGGTCTGGCAATGCTAATTTTCTGCTGGCAACTTCATCCCTGCCTTCTTGGGATTGAGAAAGATCTGTAAGTGGATGCCTGATTCCCAAGTTATTCTCCACTGAACGGTTCAAGATGGTGAAAGGAAAAAATTACACATAAGCCCCTGGAGCATCCTATTGTGCACTGTATTCCATTCTGCCCCAGTTAAGTAACCCAGCCCATGGTATCAACCGCTTGTTTTAATTACAGATTTACGCACAATCATGGCAGCACACCTCTCTAGACTTTTCACTAATTGATCCTCAGTCTGCATTAAGACACACATATGACACAAGAAAAGCAATGCTGCATGAGAAAGCGCATTTGCTGACTCTGTCTGCTTGATCTTACAAATGAGCTTGTTCTCCCTTAGCAGGAGTAGGGGAAAAACATCTGAGAAGTCACTACTTTTCACCACTAGCTCTACTCCAAGGTACATTCTTCGCTGAACTCTGTAAAAGGGTACTGAGGGCACTACATGAGAGATGAGGAGAGTGAGGATTTCCCCTCAATTTCTGCACGATTACCAATGCGACCGTGAGCATCATATGTGACCATGAGCATCACATTTGACCATGAGCATCACGTTTCACTTCTCGGTGCCTCCTATTCCCAGACCAGCAAAACATCCTGCCTCTACCAGAAGACTCATTTGATTGGCGTCTGCTTCATATTGCCTTGCAGTTAAGGCCATATCCCACACCTCACCAGCACATGTGCCACAACTTCTCTTACTCTCTGAAATTCCAGAAGCCAGGTGCAGCTGGTCAGCCTGACACACAGCCAACCAAGAGCTGCTCTGGCCCACAGGAAGCAAGAGGAGTCCTATTACTGAACTTTGCTTGGAAACGAGTGGGGAAGAGTCTTCTCGCAAGAGTCATCTTCTAACAGGAACCCCACCAGCACATATATTCACCTCTCAGGGCCTAATAATGTGACCATCAGCCCCTGCCCCCTGCCACATCACAGGACATAAAGTAGCTCTTTCACTGTGGAGAACTAAATACTTGACAAATATCTGTGAAGTACCCAAAAGGATTCAGTTCCTATCCTGAAGATCTGCCTTCCTCCATCTCTGTTGACCTAGGATGTTCAAGGGAGGAAAACTAAAGAACCAACAGTTTGTTCATATGGTGGGAACAGGTGACAAATATCAGCTTTTCAGCATAGGCTATACTTTAATACTCACAAATTTTCAGAAACACATCACTTGTTCAAAGATGAATGAATCACACTGTCACTAGATAATGACCTACCTGAGCTTCTGTGGACAATCCACCAATGATAACAGAAAACCTCTGGCCACAGAGCAAAACGTAGGGTAAGCATGCCACTGATACCAGAACAAAGGATCTTGTCAGCACTTCATTATTTCTGAGGCTGAAGTTGCTTTTGCTTTGTCTGCCTCTAATTTATTTAGTCTTGAACCTTTGCATTCAATGTCCACAGATCATCACAAATTGTAGTAGCAATCACTAAAATTATATTACCTTACTCCATCTTTCACAGATGAAATTTGGCATGTGCATCCAGTTCTTTTTTTAATAAAGCCTGAAAGACACAAAAAGGACAAACTGTTTCTGACTGAATGGATCCAAATAAGCAGGCTAGTAGTATAGGAAAAAAATTTAGGGGGAATGCAATAAATGTAGGAACAACTAAAAAAAACCCAAACACTAAAAACTTGTAAAAAATGCAGAGTGTTAACATTTTATAACGTAGCTCCTTTACCATTTGAAACACAGTCTGGACTGTGGATCAGTTCTAAGGAAAGAGAACATAAGAATAAAGCCAAAAGAGAAATTTCAGAATCAGGTACTGTTACTGTAACATTTTACACTTAAGGACTGTGATGTCTATCTCCCTTCTACTGTATTAATGAAAATACAATGCATTTAACTAAAATACTTTTCTATTAAGTCTGTAAAAGACTCAATGCAGGTATAAGAAGCTCAATAAAGTAGCTACTTCACGTCACCAACAACAATTGAGCTTCTACAACATCATAGTTTCTCAACTCGACTATCTTGCCCCATCTGCTCATTCCAGCTGCAGTCGGTGTTGAGGTCACCACATGGCACTGCAACTACTTCCCCAAGAGGATGCTCTGCAAAACAGAAGAGCTAACAACTGAACCCAACTCCCCAAAGAATATTTACTTCCTGCAGGTCCAGACTGAATTCAGATGCCACTGGCTGAGAGATTAAAGAGTTTCATTTCTTGCTGCCAACACCCACAGCTCTTCCATCATGACAAGGAACATACTGTCCTTGGACATACCAACATCACTCACCACACCTAAGCAACAGGCATCCTAATGGGGTTTTCTCCCTTCAAGAAGTATAATCAAGACATTTCCTAGCACGTTTTATCCCATAAATCAGTCAGTCCAGAATCCTTATCCCAGTTCATTGTCAAACAGATACACAATCCACATGGCACAAAGGTAAGCCAGCTAGACATGAAGGTTAACTTTAACCTGAGAAAGCCACAGCCTTCCTTGGCTCCCTCTGCAGCCAGCTGAATCCAAAATCTACCCTACTTAATCCACCAGCTATTGCAGTTGGCCCCTGAGCAAGGCCCTGAGGTGCAGGGGAGGCTCCCCGTCACACTGCCCAAGGCTGCTTCTGTTCTGCCTAAACCAGTTGTCACACAGTATCCTAACATTTCACCCCCACGGTCTCTTCTTAGCCCCCATGGTGATCTTAAGACACGATCATCATTTCGTGAGGGTACTGGTCTGAATTTTCAGGTTTACAGTTTCCAAAGTGATGCAAGAGCTGTGTTGCAACCCAACAGAACAGTACTTCATAGTGGTAAACTAGGAGCAGGTGCCTCACACCCTGGCATGAGGATAGCTGGGGTGCTGGACAGTGCAAAACCTGCTGGCATGGAAAGTGAGGTGAGGTACATAGACAAACCTGGCACAGTGCTGTCCATATGGGGAGCAGCCTATGGTGCTAATTATCTCTACCAACTCACTCACTCCAGAAGCAAACCCAGAAGTGAAGTAACACACAGTATAAAAAAGTGGGGGATCAGGACAAGGGAGCGAACTGGAGAGTGAAGTGTGGATGAATCTGATGGGAAATGGGCTAGGCTACAGGACAGTCCAAGACAGCAGCCACTTCAATACTTTAGCTCACCTTCTCAGCCTTTGACCTTGAAGGCAAGAGACAGGCTTCCTCTAATGCAGTCCTACTGAAGTTACTATCTCCTGCTGTAGCCAAGACATGACCACCTCAGATATATCCTCTTTTTTTCTAATGACATGAAAATCCTGTTAGAATGAAAGAGAATTTATGTGAATCCATGCAAGCTAGCTGCACAATTTACCCTTTGCGGCATCACAGCATCTTGTAGGCTGAGACATTACAGAAGAGCAGAAGCCAAACCCAGGAAAGCAACACTAGTGTGTTCAGTGCACACTGCTGAATAATTACTCCACTGCACATCTCTTTCCAAGAGGAAACCCCACTCCTCAGCAAGAGGTAGTATAATCTGACTTTACAGAATAATTCAGGCTGGAAAGGATAGTCCAGCTTTCTGCTCCAAGCAGGATCACCTCTCAGCTCACAAAAAGTTGCCTAGGGCTTTATACAGTTGGGTCTTAAAAATCTCCAAGGACAGAAACTGTTCAGCCTCTCTTGGCAAACTGTTCCACCGCTGGACTACCTGTTGTTACAGGTCCACTGGAACCAGTAGTACAGTTATTTCACATTTCCAAAAGTGTTACAGAAGGAAAACAATAATTTATAACCAATTGCTTACTGCACAACTGATGCACCACACAGATTGATCTTTCAGTTTCATACCTTCACCTGTCCATTTACACTCAGAATTATAGAACAAAGACATTAACTGTGTACCTGGGAGTTAGCAAATAACTCTATGGATCAAATTTTTTATCTTAAGTCCAAAACAAAAGCTCTTCAACTAGTATGCTCTCCAGGACAAGAACAAGTATGATTTTTAACCTGAAATATCTGCCATTTTGCTACAAAAGTGCACGTTAGAAATCTTTGACTGTGGTACCACAAAACTGTGACAAGGCAACATGTTCCTATGCGGAGAAGATAATTTTCTAGTAAAATTGACAGATGGGGCAATTATATAAATATATACAATAGGATTAAGAAAGCTAAAACTTTAATTCACAGAAAAATATTCTGCTTAAAACACTAAATTCAGGGAAGATTCATACATAAAGCAAGCAGTGTTCAGATTTGTGATGCAGTAATTAAGATGCAATTCATCACTTTACAGTGCTGTATGTAAATATTAGGAAAATCAAAACTATTAAAGAGCCAGGACTGAAGTAAAAGAAATAATTTGAAGTTAAAAAGCACTAAGACAAAACAACACACTACAGACTAACAAGAACTTCCACTACAAATAGGGAGTTTACCAGTTGAGAAAAACTAAGAAGGAAGACCTCAGTGTCAGACAATGCAGCCACAAAAAGGGCAGATACTGTGTTGTTAGGTTGTACCAGCCAATGTGCTCGTTGCTCCAAAAAGCGGCAGCAAGACTGAGTCAGAACACTGACTACAAGTTAAATACCACCCACCTCAGTCTGTAACACCTGTACAGAAAGGCTTATGAAGACAACGGAGAGTCGGCCTCCCCACAGTAGACAAAAAAATTGTTAAGCTCAGCAAAGTGAAAGCTGAGATGAGCTACAATTTGCTCTCAGAAATACATGACAAGGGCTAAATGCCAGAAAGGTGAAAAAAGCATTTAGGTATGTGGATGTTAACAAAATAAGTAACCTAACTGGAATAACAGCAACCAAGAAAGCTAGTTTAGCCAAGGAAAAACTTGGTTTCCATATAAAAGGAGCATTAGCACTGTTAAGACTAGACTCAACAACTTGGGAAACTCCATCCAGCCCTATGCTTCTATGCACTCATCAGCAAAGCGTCTAAAATTTCTTACAAAATTATACCTCGTCACAGAATTGGCCTATTAAGGTGGCTCAAGTTTTCTTCTCTTTTCATTGTCCAAGGTGAAGGCAGAACAAACTTGAGGTTCACTTCTATGACTGTAAGTTCATGAGAAGCTACAAAGCATTTTACTTACCCTGGCTTTTGGAGAGTTTCTCAATGAGGACAGAGACATCTGACATTACATGGAGCTCTTTTCGGGGTTAACTGTGATATGCAATAGTTTTTGGCAAAGTCATTTACTATTTTAAATCATTTTTATTTTGGTAAATTCAGTGCAGGCACACAATGTTCCAAATTGGTATCCTTTATAACTTCAACTGTATTTATTTAGTATAGTTATTTTTTCTTTTTCCATTCAAAAAGCAGGGCACGTACTGTGAAAGCTCCCAGACACCATGAAAACTACTCAAAAAGCAAGTCACAGCCAGCCACAGTCACAAGATCAAGGTCTGATGCAATGGACCTACTACATTACAACCCTGTAATATACTATACCACCATTCACCTTCAGGACATTTAACATAAATATGTAAACCTGGTAAGTTATTATTCGCTTCACTTAAAATGAAGAAATAAAAATGGCAGAGATAATAAAGGAATCTAAAAATCCTATTTACAATACTGTGACAAAAAATTACTAGTTCTGTGCCTACAGGCAAATCCCTTTCATCTCTGTGGCTTAGCTCACACACCTGTAAAATACAGACACAATGCCACCTACTAACTACATTGAGTTTCTCTGGGGGCAAGTTATATTCATACCTTGCTCACGAACATCAGGAAGTCACACCCATTTTGCACAGCAACACTGGAAATCACACATTCTAGAGTGACGTGTTTTAAAATCAGTCTGTCAGTGAGATTTTTAGAAAAATATTGCAAGTTCTGCAGAGAAGGCAAGTCTTACCTACTGATCTCCCAGCAAGTTCTGACCTCCTGCAGGTGCCCTCCCGCTCTGCACCCCATTCTAAAAGCAACTCTGGTCTCTAGAGTCTGCCTGTAAGTTCTCCTCTTTGACACAATCACATTTTCTAATTGCATTCCAATTCTGTCACGCTTTGGTACCCGATTAAGAACCACCAAAGTGTTAGCTTTAGCCATAACAACTAAACTGAACACCAATAGTACATGCCCAGGTAGTAAGCCTGAAGAGTCCAACATCACTTGCATATGAAAGACTCTAACTGGGCACCAACTCAAGACCCTCTTTTTCACCCTACATTGTACAGTTTTTAAATTACATTGCCCTGTAATAGCAGTAAAACCACAGCAGAGTGTGGTAATGCGCTACTGCAGACCACACCAAAGCACCAGCTTCTTGACATGTTCTGCCTCTGGCCTTCTGCATTAAGAAATGATGATGATGATGGAAAAAAGATTCTTCAAAGACTGCAGCATGTTTTTGCTTAATTAAAACCATATAGAAATTGTTTTGCAATCGACTGATGATGGCAAGTTCAAGCCTTAGTGCTTGCTGCCAGATTTTAAAGCCATTCACTGTAAGGAAATGATACATAGTGAGATTTTTTTCCTCCCCAATTGCTTGTACTTGCAATCAGGGTTACCACACAAACTGAAGAGAACACCTGTTCTCAATTAATTCTGCCACACCATTATTCCTAAATACTGCAGAAAGTGAAGCACATGACACCATTCCCTGTGGAAAAACCTAAAAGTGTGATATCAAACAAACATAAAACCAAAAGGGAGTGTCCTGTTGAAAATCCCTCACTTTCTCCTCTTCTTTCCCCTCTTCCGTCTTGCTCACTGGACAGCAGCTACATCACTCCAGGGAGGAACAAAACTAATGCTTTTCCTTTGCAATTAAACATGGCATCAATATCTCTGACAGGTACCAGCAACCCATGACACCAGGTGTAATTTTGTCCATTAGTTGAACAGAGAAAAACAGAGCTACTTTGCCCAGAGGCTAGCTTTGATCTGGGCACAGTCCAACAGACATGCTATTCTGATGGGAGTTAAACCAATCTAAGCTACTGCTCATACTTGCTTTTCCCCTCCTCCCACAAAACTGCAGATGTTGGTACAACCTAAACTTAAAAAAAAAAAAAACCCAAAAACAAAACACAAACAAAAAAAACCCCAACAACCTTGGACTGAAAAAAAGAGCAAAACAGAACAGTTTGACAATTTAAACCAAAGCACTTTGACAGAACCAAGCTGGGGAGTGACTACATTTGCTGTTTATGCTGGCAAATTTGAGGAGCAGGAACCTCTGCAGCAGACAAGCAGCTGAGGATGAACCACATGACAGTAGAGCTGCAAACAAATACTCATTCAAAGCAAGTTGTCAGACCCAATGCAGCTCACAAGACATTTCCTGTAAACATATTTTAAAGGCTCCAGTTTCCAATAATCAGCCTACAAACCCAGGCAGCACATTCTTTTTCTAGGTCAAGACAGTTATGACCCCTGCTACAACCTCAAGCAGACAGAAGGTAGAATATACTGTGTGTCCCACTGTGCTGTCTGATCTACTCCTTTGCCTTGGGGCAAATAAAATGCAGCATTCTTTAAGCTGTTTTATAAACTATGTATGATTTCCTGAAGTCTTCCCTTATATTCCCCATTTTGAAATACCAGTTTTCAGGATTTTAAAGAACATAACTCTCTTCATTCTGAGCAAATTATTATTGTGATCAATGTGGCAACTCCTTCTGCAGTAGTAACTTACACAAGATCCTATCACCATCATATCAAAATATGCTTTACAGAAAAAGAGGAAACTTGCCTTGTCTTGATCTGACTTCCCTAGAATTATTTCAGATTTGCTTGCATTATGTATGCAACGTGTACTTTCACAACATTGAAGTTTCAGCTATTTTCAGCTCTCGGTTAGGAAGAAATAAAACACACATGTGTGAGTGAATCTAGATCACCAGCTGCAGCAGTGCTTTAGCATTCCTAATGTTAAGCTGTTTTTCCTGAATGAGTCACAACTTCGTGTTGGGCAGAAACACAGTCACAATTTACCTTGCTCTGCACCTGATTTTCAAGGAAAGAAAATCATAGTACATGCCAATACCTCCCCAGGTTGAACACACATGGAGCCAGAACCCACAGCATGTCCCGATGTTAGGTTTGTTGCTCAACATTGTCATATGCACACCTCCACAAGCCAGTCTAGCTAAAGAGTGCTGTCCTGCAAAATGGGAAGCAAGGAAAAGATTACAGAATCTGCATGCAGTCCCAAGGTCAAACTGGTTTGCATGAGCAAATCGTGTATTTCACATTCTATTTTAAACATTAAGGAGAAGCCCTGCTTTGCTATTACAAGCATGATCAATCCAACCATTTACTACGTGCTTATGCAGAAGAGATGAGGTATATGAAGAACAGCCAGGACCATGGTGAACCAACTTGAACAGTTTTGTAATATTGTTGACAATAAATGAATGGTGTCCAGTACCTAAAATTCTCACTCCCTTCTTTCATTTATTTTATTAGTGTCACAGTAAGACACATTTTTCTTAGCTACCAAATGCCCACATGCCTGTCTCTTTTTTATCACAGGAGGCTATGCTTTCAGGCAAAACAATATTCCATTGTAAAACTAAACATCCAAGTAGCAATAGGTGGAAATTACCTTCATGCAGTGTAACCAAATGATAATTTTCTGAGGTGTTCAGTTTTACACAAATCCCTGAGATGTCAACATTAAGATGAGTTTTCTGTGTAGGGTAATCCATTGCACTGACCATGTCATAAAGAGGTATTTTATGGACCCCCAAATGCAACTTGAGAGCTGATGCAAATTGGAACATTGGGCACTCCAGCCATGAAATGTGCAGCGCGATGTGGGAGGCTGGACTAGATGACCTTTAAAGGTCCCTTCCAAACCACACTATTCTATGATTCTACGAAATCTAGGCTGCATTATTAATTTTTGCATATAAATAGTCACATGTTTACTGTGAAGACATTGTTTTCTTGGGTCCCAGTAACATGAATCACAGAGGAATGGGGGAAAAAAGTGCAAGTTGTAGGGAAGCTGGAAAAGATGTCATACTTCAAAAAAAAAAAAAAAAAAAAAAAAGTGCTGAAAAATATTGCACTCTCCCATCAGCTACCACAGCCCTCCCAAATAGAACCACAGAATCATTTAGGTTGGAAAAGACCTATAAGATCATTGAGCCCAACCATCAACCACGCCCACTAAACCATGTCCTGAAGTGCCTTGTCTACATGCTTTTTGAATACCTCCAGGGATG
>VYZV01005070.1:52350-74814 GCA_013401275.1 Pandion haliaetus | reverse complement strand
GGCCTCACCAGTGCCCAGTACAGGGGGACGATCGCTTCCCTGCTCCTGCTGGCCACGCTGTTTCTGATACAGGCCATGATGCCGTTGGCCTTCTTGGCTGCCTGGGCACACTGCTGGCTCATATTTAGCCGACTGTCAACCAGCACCCCCAGGTCTTTTTCCACCGGGCAGCTTTCCAGCCACTCTTCCCCAAACCTGTAGCATTGCATGGGGTTGTTGTGACCCAAGTGCAGGACCTGGCACTTGGCCTTGTTGAACCTCATACAATTGGCCTCGGCCCAACGATGCAGCCTGTCCAGATCCCTCTGTAGAGCCTTCCTACCCTCGAGCAGATCAACCCTCCCTCCCAACTTGGTGTCATCCACAAACTTAGTGAGGGTGCACTCAATCCCCTCATCCAGATCACTGATAAAGATATTAAAGAGAACCAGCCCCAGTACTGAGCCCTGGGGAACACCACTTATGACCTGCCTATTTGCCACCTCCCTTCTTCCTTTTAGAAGCCTTTTAGAGGTTTGCAAATGTTTTTAGTGTAGTTAGGGTTAGCAGCAAGTAAGCACTGTGCTAGGAAACAAATACTCTTCCCATTTACCCTGGATGTCTTGTTCATTACAGGAAGGGGTATCAAATCTTCACACAAATTGAGTCAAATTACTAGTGAGTTCTTGTCTGCTACTTACAACAAATATAACATCAGCTAAGCAGATCTTCACCGATCACTCCATCTTTCTGCTAAATTTTTCATAAAATTGGTATTTAAAGACACCCCAAGTTTTTGAAGAGACAATAGTTACATGTGCCAAATTGTTTCTAGCCCTCAATAAAATCTTACCAGTGGCCCCTTGTAACATTTTTTGATTTTCCGGGGATGTTTACATATCTGAAATATAAATCCCACTAACAAGCATAGAAAAGAACATTCAGTTCTTCCTGAGCTCTTAGGAAATACTTGCATCCCACAAAAAAGGCAAAGAATTTACAAGGTAGTGAAAATTCAGACACCATGGGTGTTGAAGCCAAGGCACACGTGTACACACACACAGAATTCCTTCAGCCACTTCCTTCAAGCACTCCCTGTGCAAATGGAAGTTTATCCTTTCGCGTGCCCAACCAGGTCCCCTCTCTCACTGCTCTCTGTACCCAGAAGATGCTCAGCCCTTTCCGCTACCCCCATGCACTGAAATGACACAGCATCTTCAAAAGGATCCTGTGAGAGAGCTCTTCAAGGGGAAAAACAAAACACACCAACTGCCCCATGCAAACTGCCACCACCTCCACCTCCCTCTCTGGGGCACAAAGCGGCTGGCAGAAACCTGGCTTTCATGGCAGAATGGGAGAAAGAGAGGGCTGGGTGGCAGGAGCCAGGAGGACTGTTGCTGTCTTGGCCTCCCACCTGCAGGCATCTCTGCCCTTCACAATCCAGCCTGCCCCACGGGCAGCAAAGCCATGCCTTATTCTGCCCACTGAGGCCCACAGGAGATGACTGCTGGGCGGCGTTCGTAGTTTCACTATGGAAGAGCCCTCGGATAACTGATGCAGTCTCTCTCAGACCTTATCAGTTAAAAGGGCAATAATGCTCATGTGCATTCAATTGCAAAAGATGCTGGTAAAAGGGAGGCAACAGTAAAGGATGCAATTTCACCATCTAGCAATAAATGTGACAAATTATGGTCTTGGCATGAGAGACAATTCTGACTGTATTTCACTCTGATCCCTCCAGCCGTGGCTTTTTGGAACTCACCAAAATGAGCCTCTTGAGCACCTCTTGCAATGGTAGTGGTGGTTTTGCTCCAGAGACCATAGGTCTGGATCCTTGGAGTGTGGATTAAACACTGTCAAACACAATTCCCTTCAATTCAACTCTGATTTCTTACTTTATAACACTGCCCACACCTGTAAGTGGCTATTTCCATTCACCATGTATTTTAGTGAAAGTGCTATAGATAAACTGATGGTACAAACTGTTCATGAACATTGAGTAAAGATGGCAAAGCCCTGTAGGGTCTCCCATAGCATCCTCTATAAGACACTACATCACTTCAAGACAAACTTAGGACTAAAACTTCATTTAACTTGCTTCTGCCCAGTAGCAAGCAATACCTAGCGTTGGGAAAAAGCAAATTACATGACAGTATGAATGCTTACTCACACCATGTCATAAATTCTAAAATTGGCCAATCTGCAAACATAAGCACTCTCAACTTACTTTCTCATGTGAGGCCACAAGCGATTTCTCTAGCATTCATAAATTTGATATCAAACTTGTCCCAGTTCCCTTCTATTCCCCAGCTGAACTGTAGACTTCATAGGAGGGTACCCAAGAAGAATCCCCTCTAATTCCCCATTAGTCTTTCTTTCCAAAGTCCAATTCTGGTCTAGTTTGCAAGTCTGCCTCACTGCATACGTACTGGCAAAAGAATAGTCACTTTTCCATGCAACTTTGCTATGTAAAATCACTGTCCTGTAGAAGTATCAAGAGTTTTTAATATCATGTTCTCACAAATGAGTCTACAAAGCTATGGGACAATAATTAGAAATCTTTCTTATGTAGGCAAAACCACAAGGGCCACATTCTTTCTATTACTCACTACCTCCTGTTTACCAAAATACAACTGAAAGTCATCCACTTATCTCAGGAACAGAGAATAATTTAATGAACTTTTCCCAAGCACCCACATTTGAGAGAAGAGTTTATAATGGAAAGACCTCATTCTAGCCAGCTCAGCTGCATGCATTTTTATGTCGTGTATTCACATCCACAATTCTAATCTTTAGTGATAGTAATACTCAGGATGCAGTCCTTTTCATACAAATCCTCCATACTAAAGTACAGAGCAAAAAAGAGCTCTTTTTGCAAGCTTTCCTGAAACAACAGAAGACACTGTCAGCATGGTATTATTTTTTTCACGTCCTTCTATGTGCATTAAAAGAATCAACATTTTACCATGTTGGTCCATATGTCCTCAGGGGAAGCCCACCCAGTTGCCCAAAAGAAATAACATTGATGCCAGGGAAAAAATAAATCTTTTGCTTTAAAGTCAGACCATTAGTATCTATTTCTGATATGAGACAGAAGAAATCTTTTAAAGCAGCTGGTATTTCAGGAATCTGGGGCTTAAAATACACTTACCTATCACACACAGGAACCCTGATGAAGTTACTGGCTTTTTAGTGCAATCTAGAATATTGCAATGTTGTCATCTTTTTTTTTAAAATCAGATTTGCTGCCCAAATAGCCTGCAGAAGTGAACATGCTCTGTTATTCACCTCTGCCTGTAGCAGCTCTACCATCTGGCACTAGCAAGTATTTATCTAAAAAGTAAATCTGAATTAAGGATCATGAACCCACTCTTTTTAAACTGTTTCACCTGAACACAGAAGGTCAATTCACAGTCATGTGAGATATCAAACCTACCAATTCACTACTGTTCATTTAAGCCCACACAGCAGACCCAGAGATACTCTGTTGCTTTAAAAGATGAAGCATCAAACTGAAACGAAAACTGAGCTAATCCCAGATTTCTGCGTCCCTATAAAATACAAGGAGAATTCAGCACAGAAATAACGTGCCATCGTAATCCAGGCCATAATCTCATTTAACCAGAGCAAAATGAACTGTACTCATCCTTACGCTGGCTCCGAGTCCAGAGCAGGGCACAGGGACTATGGTCATGATGGGACTAGTCAAGTGGAAACTCAGACCCCAAAGGCAAATGAAAGGATCATCACTGCTATATTCACAGTATAGGCTGCACCCTTCACTCTTTATTTAAACTAACACATGCCCAAGAATACACAAAGGTTACAACAGATGAAAATTGAGACTGTGACTTTTTCTGTGTGATACAAAACCTCAAGCAATGCAATGAGGTGGGAATCCCTCTAATAGTTGGGACATTCCAGGGCAAACAGGACATGTTCACCACCTCCCTCCATGTCCCCCTCCTTGAACTGCTCCAGGATTAAGTGAAGAGCTTTTCAGGACACAGTATAAACAAAGACTTAACGGTTCTGTCCCCCGCCTCTTTGAAACCAGGCAACAAATCTAATCCAAACAAGACTTATTCAGAAAACAGGAGAAGGGACAAAGCAGATGCCCTCTAGGTACATACACAAATAAAAGACCCCCAAAACAACTGATGTAAAAATTGTCGTTTCTAAAAATTACGCAAATAAAGAGATGAGTTCTCCAAAAAACAAGATGGTTCAGTATTGCAAACAGTGCTATTCATACTGCTCACATGCAAGGATTTTATTCCAGTATAACCTGCAGTTTCCAGGGGCTTATTTCTAACATGCAAAAAACTAAACAAAAACTTGTAAAAAACCCAACTCAAACGAACTTTTTCCCTCCCTCCTTTTCCAATTTAGATTTGAAAACAGAAATGCTGTGCTGTTCTGTGACACAGGGATGTAATACACAAACACCAATATACTGCTGCTTTTTCATCTACTGCAGAGTGCTCTTTCAGAAAGTCTAATGTCAAACAGCAAATCACCATAGAAAATATGGCAACCATTTTTTTGGGGGGAGAGGAATCATTATTCAGTGCATAGACCATCTTCTACACTGTGTAAAACTCAGCATCTGACACAGCAGTACTCCAGTTTGGGTGGATCATTAGGTAAAACTGTAATACGATCAACAAATCACCCATATTAAAGATGATTCACATAAATTCGTTTCAATAACAAAACTGGATTTCCCCAAAGTTCTTTACCAGCCATTTAGCAAGGCTAGCTATAAATCACTGCTGACGTAGCTTTTATGTAAAGTAAGAGAGTAAGTGCTTCCTCCCACTGAAGGTCTCAGAGCTTCAAAAATTTTGTAGAAATGCTTTACTTTCCCATGCCCCTCGTTTCTCCACTTATAACCCACAGCAACAGCTGTGTTTCCTGCAGAGTCATTTCCCCCCACCACAGCAGGGAGAGGTAGAACAGCATGCACAAGGATGATGCCGCTGCCTATTTTGAAACTTATGCTCAAGGGCTGAGGGGGCAGAACATGTAAGAGATCAGAGCTAATCCAGCAGCACTGCTCCCAAGTGCCAGGAACGCAGGTGAAGGGCTCAGAATAACACAGGGCAGGGCCATAAAGAAAGACACAGAAAACAGCAGCAAGTTTTACAAAGGAAGAAACAACTAAAAGGACAGCTGAACACCCCACCTGTCCTTTGCAACACAAGCGGCACAGGAGCAAAAGGGAAGAGCTTTGCAGCTTTGCACCATTTAAGGCTTGCCTAGGTGGAAAACCTAACAATGGGAGAGGAAAGAATCATTAAACAGGTTACAGTAGAGCAGCTGAAGGGAGAATCAAAAAAGGGGGCTTAAATTTCAGCAGGAAGTACGCAAAAGCTTCGGTGAGGGCAGAGATAACAAAACATGGCTCTGGAGTAATGCAGAGACAAGAAAACCAGCTGTGCAAGCACCGGTGATGTCCTGTAGGTTAGGAACAGGAGAGGAGAACAGTGAGCTGGGAACTTCTTCTTCGGTTCACTGAAGATAAAGCTTTACTACAGAAAAGAAAGGCCAAGGAGATCATGAAGTCTCACACTTCAAGTCCTGCCAAAAGTACAGGTGAAATGGTCCCAAGAGCTTCTGCCATTTGTTGCCTTTACGGCCTGATGCAAAGCTAACTTGAAGCAATAAAAATTAACTTTCAGCGTGCTTAGAGGGCAGACTTTGAGAAGCCCTGTTATACTTACTACAAAATCCCTGCATAGAAGGATCAAACACAGCTGCTTCCTTTGCACTTAACATAAAGTTATGATCACTTCCCTGCACAAATCTCTCCTACCTTGGATATTTACGCTTTAGTTGTGACTTGTTAATATACCTAAAAGAAGGCATATGATTATCAAGATAGGATCACAACAAAGACCACTAAAATTGCTGTAGCTCTTCCCAGAAGCTTTCCAAGTCAATAAAGCAAACTGTCTAGCCATCTTGCAAGGCTGGGCTTTTTGTTCTTTTTAAGCTGACATTCTTTTTCACTTAGTGGCATTCCAGCAGCAGACAGACGGATGTAGCAGGCAGCACAAGAACGAGATGAATCAGAGGGAGTTCTCTCTGGTGGTCAGCACTTGCATGAAGAGTTTACGGACAAGTAGGATGGAGAGGCTGTCATTTTGTTTTTTAGATGTTATGCGTGTCCTTGAAATTTCTTTTTAAAATGTTAACTGTTAATTATTTAACTGTGCCCACAATGCATTAATAAGAAATTATGTAAACTCAATTGAAGATAATTCTGGTTTGACATAATACAGAATCCGTACTGTAAATGCATACATACTTAAAGGCAAACACAAAGGCAAACACAATTCTAACACACTATCTCAGAAAACAATAATTTAGATACAAATCAGTGGAAAAATTAAGACTGTAAAGACTGTTTTATTTGGACTTGTTTGGATTTGGGAGGGAAAGGGAAGACTGCCATGTGCCAGAACTTTGTTAGTGAGCAGTCCTAAACCCAGCCCTAACATTGTTTAAACTAGCTTGCATTTATAATGTTGTAACATGAGAAATATTTTGTAACATAAGCATAAATCATTAAAATTAGTCACCAAAATTCCGTTCTGGGAGATGGGCATCCATGAGTGACATTGTTTTAAAAGCTTCTCTCACACTATAGTTTCCGAAGTTGGATACCACAAGAAGTGTATACTACAAATGCACTAGCAAACCTTACTTTCCATTTTAGTAAGAAACCTCATCTTTTTTAAAAAAGGAAGTAACACCAAATCTAGTTAATTCACAGCAATGAAAACACTGTGCATCAGTGAATGCTATAAATTAGCAAATAGAAGAAGAACCTTAAGTATGTTGTCATTTTTAAATGACCTTATTACAGCACCATATTCCTTTGAGAGGAGAAGACAGTGGTAATTTTTATGTAAATTCTACAAGAACATGAGTGGTAGTTTCAGGTACCTGAAAGTAAGCTAGTAAGTGACCAGGTTTTGAAAATATACTCATTCTCTCATTCTGAAAATAATACACAGAAGTGACCAGGCTCCCTTGTTACTAAGAGTAGCTGCACTTTAAAAGGACACTGCTTTGCAAATCCAAAATAAATAGGGGTGAGCGGGGGAGGAAAAAAAAGAAAAAAAAAGGAAAGGAAAGAAAAAAGAAATTAAGATAAATGCATTATTGCAGTTCTTGTGGGAAGTACAGCAAAGGCTCAAGACTCAGTGGATTCCACATAATTAGCAATACCTGTCTAGATTACATTCAAATTACCGCACCAGAGTGAATAAAACAGCATTAAAGCCACTACGAAAAAACTGTTTTACCCACGCTGCATATGTCAACACTAACTAGAATATGTCCTACTTTTTGCATATAACCAATTGTCAGAACAGGATATACATATATACACGAGCTTTTAGTGGCACAAAATGAAAACCACTGCAATATCTGGAAGTATCATTTAAAGTATTTGAAGAAACTGTTTACATCCAGGCACTGCACGGATCACAGCATGTGCACACTCCCAGCCTGAATGCTGAAGGCAAAACAAAACTGGGATTCTAAACGTAAACAAATATTTTGCTATTTCTAATGCCACTGGTTTTTATTCTATTAACACAGAAATTTAGAAGTCAATAAATTTAGTTTTAAGCAAGAACTACAGAACTGCAGAGCTCTCCAAAGAACAGTAGGCTGCTTAAAAACTAGTTGTTTTCCTTGCCCTACCATCTAGCAGCACCGCTTCTTCGAAAGAGGTCTTCTGTCTTTAACATGGCTGCCATGCCTTACATAACATCAATGAATGAGAATATAGTTATTTTGTTTCCTAGGACATGCACTGCTCATTAGCCATATGATTCTCCATATGGCACTGCAAACAGTCGAGACAAAGGTTTGCAGTAACGCAGTTCCAAAGATCAGCACCCTCTGAGAATAACCAGCAGCAGAGACTCAGCCTTCACAAGCTCTTAATTCCCCTTCCTTTCTTTTGCTAGTAAATAACAGGCATTCTTACCTTAAGAAAAAAATAATATAACAGTGCTCAGTAGAGCCTCCTCTGTTTCATCTGTGCTCGTAAAAAGAAATCTTGGCGCAACTGTCTGCTGCAGCAGGTAATCAACAATATAACCTGCTTCTTCTGTTGCCAGAGCTGCTCCATCTGAACGCTAGCTAACGTGAACACTGTCAGTGTGAGTCATACCAGTGACTCAGAGCAGATGCAGAGCTGCAGGAGGAGTTTTAACTTTCAGGGCTTCCTCTCGCTCGCTCGCTCCTGCTCTCTTGCACAAGCACACACGCACTCGCTGCCCGTGCACGTCTGTGTGTGCCCGCAGACTGCTCCAGCTTTTTCCTTCAGCAGCAAGTTTGATTTCACCCCCTACATAATCCCGTTTGTTTGTTTCTTTGTTTGTTTCCTGGATGGCAATTCTGTTTCTTTATTCACTGTAAACGTATTTATCGTGAATGCAAAAGCTTGCTCTGCAGGCCAGGTCAATACCGTGCTATGCCAGGTGGTGTGCTACTACAAGTTATCTGCGGGCTCACACCTCTCACCAAGACTAAGGGAGGAACACAAATAGCCCAAGAAACATTCTAAACAAAAGTACTAAGTTAGAGTGTGGTGGGTTGACCCTGGCTGGATGCCAGGTGCCCACCAAAGCCATCCTATCACTCCCCCCTTCAGCTGAACGGGGGAGAGAAAATATAACAAAGGGCTCCTGGGACGAAGATAAGGACAGGGAGAGATCACTCAACCAATTACCATCACGGGCAAAACAGACTCGGGGAAAATTAATTTATTGCCAATCAACCAGAGTAGTGTAATGAGAAAGAAAACCAAACCTCAAAACACCCTCCCCCCACCCCTCCCTTCTTCCCGGGTGCAGCTTCACTCCCGGATTCTCTACCTAACCCCACCAGCGGCACAGGGGGACAGGGAATGGGGGTTACGGTCAGTTCATCACACGTTGTCTCTGCCGCTTCACCCTCCCCAGGGGCAGGACTCATCACACTCATCCCCTGCTCCAGCGTGGGCTCCTCTCTCCATGGGGCCACAGGTCCTGCCAGGAGCCTGCTCCAGCGTGGGCTTCCCACGGAGTCACAGCTTCCTTTGGGCATCCCTCTGCTCCAGTGTGGGGTCCTCCCTGGGCTGCAGGTGGATATCTGCTCCACCGTGGACCTCTATGGGCTGCAGGGGGACAGCCTGCCTCAGCACGGTCTTCCCCATGGGCTGCAGGGGAATCTCTGCTCTGGTGCCTGGAGCACCTCCTCTCCCTCCTTCTTCACTGACCTGGGTGTCTGCAGGGTTGTTTCTCTTACATGTTCTCACTCCTCTCTCCAGCTGCCGTTTCTGTCCCCACAACTTTTTTACCTTCTTAAGTATGTTATCACAGAGGCGCTACCACTATCACTGATTGGCTTGGCCTTGGCCAGTGGCGAGTCTGTCTTAGAGCCGGCTGGTATCGGCTCTGTCGGACAAAAGGGAAGCTTCTAGCAACTTTTCATCAGATGCCACCCCTCCAACCCCCCCCTACCAAAACCTTGCCACAGAAACCCAATACATAGGCAATATCCATTTATTCATGACAAGTTTACAGCAAAGTGTCTCTGATTTCATTAAATACTCTGGGGAAGACAAACTTCATCTCAAATGCTGTGAGATAAAAGAACTGGATAAAGGACTGTGGGACGCACGTGAGCAGAAATCCTATGTGCCTGACACCAGTTTAGCAGGGAGAACTGCCTATAGGAAAAGAGCATAGCTGCATTATAAACAGTAGCAGTGCATTTGGGTTTCGGGTTGAATTCTGGCAGCCTCCCCCACAGCTATCCATTTCACTAGGCACTGATTGCCCCAGTCAAAGCAATTCAATCACCTGTTTATTTCCCAGGCCCGCCAGACTCCCCACCACATACAACCGAGAACGGGCATCATGAAGCCAAAGTTAGGAACTTAACGCTAGACAGTTGATATGCACTGCTGTACTGATTACACTTCATTTCTGAAAGGCACATTATACTAAGCAGTTGCAGTGTTGAGCAAATCCAGCCTTCAAAAAGGTAAATGAAGCCCTCTACTACTGACCCAGCAGGTCAACCACATGGAAACAAATTATGGTGGGATGAATCAAGAGAGTATTGTCAAAAGAAGCTGCTGGCGCAAGGAACAATGCCATTAAAATGTGTAGACCTGCTTAACAGCTGTTTATATAAACATCCCAGATAGTTTGGGAAAAAGGCACTTGGTTTATGTCAAAGCATTTACAGCAGAACATCTTTCCTCATACTTAGCAAATGTCCAGCTGGCTATCACCCAGATAAACAGATTTGTGTTGAGATTTCTCATGGAAAACCTAGTATCAAAGCATGACTTTCATGGTTCTGGGGTTTTTGTCTTTTTAAACAAAGCCCAATCAAATGAAAGGTACGCCCACCCATCCAATCCAAACGTGCATGGCACTATTCAGTACTGTATCTGGTTGTTATTAAAGCCACCGAACAAACTTCGTACTATCGATGATGAATGTTTACTCTCCCCATACATCTCAAAGCAGCCAAGAACACTGGCTTGGCAGGGATCAAGAGATGAGAAGGAATCAAGCTGAGCAAAACAATCCTTCAAGCATGGCCATGGAGATAACATAAACAAGGGGGATAAAGAATAGCTGGTGTCTATGAAGATACACTGAACTAAACTCTTTCCCCTAAAACCACTAGTATTCTATCTATCACTTGGAAAATCTTCTGTTGAATCCCATCCTTTCCCCAATTTACTGATGATTTTTGTGTCTTAAATGGTTGAATAGGCAAAAGAATGCTAAAATCCACAACACTCCTGGGAAAAACACAAACAAACAAAAAAAACCCCAACAACAACAGCAATTAAAAACCAAACCAAGACCCCTGAGATTTTAAACAGGAAAACTAACAGCAAGACCATGGTCCAAATGGCATCTATGACACAGGCAGAGAAGACGACAAAACTAAAGACAAAACTGGAAGGTACTTCAAATGTCTGGGGGTTTGGAGGTTTTTTGGGGGGATGGTGGTGGTGTTGGTTTTTGTTTGTCTGGTTTTAAGTGTATGGCACACAATTGTACATCTACATTCAATTTTGTGCTGCTGTCCACCTGGATCAAAGACGACTCAAAGAAAAGAGCTCTTAAAAGGCCTCAAAGACATAAAACACACCAAGAGCGAGCATGCACTGTGTAAAATGCACATACTTGCCTCAGCTGCAAATGACCTCAGGTACAAATCAGAAGTGATCTAGCTGCTGTAGGCACCAGTTCCATGTTGCCTAATTTATCAGTCTCCTTAGCTGGACCTTCTGCAATAGGAAGGGTTTGGATCACAGGTCTAAAAGTGAGAAAACCTGAAGCTTCTTACCCCAGCAGAGGTAAAACCCCAAAAACTTACAATGATGTGGATGAAATCTTGAAAAGGAATTTAGAACAGCCTGCTAAACTAAACACTGCTGCAAGAGATTTTGCATTAAAAGGCAGTATAGACTATTATATACTTTAAAAGCCAGAGATAATAGTTTTTCCTTTTTGTCCTTTAGGAAACAAGTAAACAAAGGCTTTTCTATGGTACCTATTCAACATGGTACCCCAAAACATACTAGGCTAAAGAATCCTGTTGTTCCTCCTCATCCCCCCATCTCTGGGAATTTGTTTGGGACCCTTCTTTAAAAGTCATAATTATGCCAACGATGGTAGAAATGGTTTCCTGCAGCCTCTTCTAGGTTGTCAGATTCCATATTAATCCGCTTTCTCATGAAAGCTCAGTCTACAGTCAGATTGTCCTTACTGAGAATACCAACCTCTACTCCTGTTGTCAAGCCTTTTTTCTTCTCAGCTATACTGTCCCAGGGGAAAAAAAACGAAACAAAACATTCATTTTCTTCAAGGACAGAGCTGGCTCCCAATGCAACAGAGTAACAGAAGCAAATTGAGGACCACAGCCAGTACCCACCCCGATGCCTCCCCTCCTCACCCTCCTAGCCTTCCAGTCATCCTTCGACCAGTTGCATCCTAATGTTTTGTAGCCTTGTTTTTCTGAGCCCTGTGGAAAGGTGGGAGTTCAGAGATACTAATTTTTGAGGAGCACTGACACGTTTTCAAGACGAAAAGCAGAGCTCATTTTCTGAACAGGCTCACACTCCCTTTATCACTGTTACGGGCATTACAGTACTTTCCAAAGGTCCTCACCAGTGAGCAGCCACACATGGAGGGGAGCACTATGCACACACACAGCAGAAGAGACCCACTGCAGAAGGAGCACGTATTTTAAAAAGTCATATTGGCAAAAAAGTTGAGAAGAGAAATATTTTTTGCATCATCTTACAAAGCACAGCTAACTGACTTGACCAAGGTTGTTCCACATGTCCACAGCAAAGCCAAATGCAGAAACTAGATTTCGTGTCTTACTTACTAGACTATCAGACTTCCCTTTCGGTGCATCTCAGTAGTATGTTCATTTCTTCCAGCTAATTACCTTTCATGGGTATTTTGATATGCTATGACAAAAGCACTATTTGCTTCTCAGGAAAATTAAAACTCCTGCTGGGAAAAACATCAGCACCTTAATCCTGCGCAGACAATGAACAGAGGAAGCCACACATGAGAGCAGAGCTTTAGTGATTGGGTATGGGAGGAAAGAGGAGGATGCACTTACTAATCACATTTATCTCAAGGCTTCTGAAGATAAATAACAGGACACACTATTGTGGTTGAACTTTTTACCGTCACTACATCATCCACCAATGTCTCACTAGTACCCTGCACCAATCTCTACAAAAGCAGTTAGCAAAGCAACCCACAAGAGGCTGTGGGAAACTGTTTCCACTACACCACACGAGTACATCTCTTCACTGAGATCACCTCCTCAGGTTAATGCTATAGCTACAACCCAAGCAGAATATATTTTTTATTTCTCTCGTAACAATTCAAAGCTATGTATCCTGCACTGGAAAGAGACTATGAAGTGACAAGGCGCCTGTAACATACTGCACACAGATCTCAGAGGGAAGTGCTTCTGCCCATCTAGTGAAAATGCACAAGATGACCTAAATCCCCATTTCCTCTTTATGGTCTGTTCTCAGCAGATGAAACAAGAGACTCGGAGTGACTAAGATCAGAGAAATCAGCCAAAACAAGGCAAGAAAAATATCTCTCATAGCAGCAAAGATGTGCTGACCAGATGAGAGACTAGTTTACAGATGCTGCCGTGGCTCCTGCGTATACGGACATTGATACATTTGCTGTATGCAAAGGCTTGCTTGGATAAATAGGACTCCCCAGACTGCACTTGATGTCAGCATAGTGTCAGCTGACCTTTTGGCAGCTGGCCTGCTCACATCTATGCACTTCTGTTCTCTTTTTCTCTTTAATGCCAACATCTACCCGCGTTTTGCATTGACAGAAAAGGTCAGCAAGACCCTCCTGATACATTAAACCTGATAATCAAGTGATGCACCACTTGCAATTATTGTGTGCCCAATCTCATTCCCCTTATATTCAGAGCTCTGCTCTTTCCTAAAAAACTATACACTGCAAGTACGGAAGCATCTGTAATCTCAAATCTTATGTACTTGCCACAGAGATCACTTTGGATAACAGAGAAAGCATGTCAGAAAATACCCGGTCTCTCCAGGCTTCCAAGAATATTAAAAATTGTTCTATCAACATAGACACAAATTTCTGATTCCAAACAATCTTTTCCTCTACAATGCACAACTACCCCTCTGTTTCAAAACAGCATGCCCCATTTTCAGCACTCATACAATAATTTCAGTTGAATATTGATCTATGAATCCTAACAAAAGAGACACCCAAACCCAGGCGAAAACTCATTTTGAGGCAAGTACATGTTACTGCATGACTTAAATGTCATGGTTCCTTGCATTATCTATCACAATGCTATACTCTGGTGGGAATTGTCTACATCCATTCATTTTGCTCATTCAATACACTCTATACATTTTCTGAGTGAAGTTTTTCCTGTTGTCTTCACAATGCAGGACTTGCAGATCTCATGCTGGTCTTTGTGACCTATGATGGTAGGTTCCTCATATGCCTCAGAAGGAACAATTGTCAATGCTGGAGAAAGTCGATGCAAAGACTTACAGTTTTCTCAGTACCAACTGCTGTACTGGATAAACTAAATCAAAACCCAGTAAAACTGAATGTAACGCTGGACAATTTTGATAACTATTCTGCAACATTTCTTATAAAATTTACTCCTCCTCATCTGCATGAAGAAAGAGCAGCTGTAATGCAAGATTTCTGTGCCGCACAACAGATTTCTAATGCTTCGTCTTGTCTTTTCAACTTACCTGTACTCCTTTGTAAGTTAACCAGAACCTATTTTTAACAGGGAAATCGTCTTCTGATATGTTCCTCATCAGTAAGGTCATGAAAAGGAATTGCCTATGTAGACATGTTTAAGGGCCTCATTCTCTTATTCCTATTCTTGGCATTCTTTGTCTTTGCCATGCAAAAAAAGTCCTGTTGCTAGTATAGTGTAATACAGCATTTCACAAAAAGCTAAGAAGGTCCCCAAATGTATGTTGACCAGTAACAGATCTAATAAAAAGAAAAGCCATGGTTAAACCATTTTTCTTCTTTTTCTCTTAAAATTCTTTATTTCTTCTTTCAAAATAAATGATGTAACAATCCAATCAGAGTTATCTCCAAGCTCACAAATTTTAAGTAGCTACGTGTGAATCCAACCTTTATTTGTGGTACGCTGTAAATTATTCCCCAGATTAATGCCATGAAATAGCAACAGGACCATTCAAAGATTAAGGTACTGTACGCATTGGATTGTGTATCAGAATCCAGACCAGTGGGAGCCCAAGGTGGAAAAGCTTATTAACAGTGTTGATAATAGAAGTGTTTCTTTCATGATTAATCTAAATTTTGACATTCAGAACTTAATTGACTTTAGATCATTTGGGATTTTTTCTAAAATGAGGCCATGAAAAAAGCTCACAAAGAAGCAGCACCTCCGTGTTTTTAATGTGGTTTCAAAAAATCTTAGTATCAAAGGCTACATGTCTCATTCTAAGAACAGTAAACTACAAACCAGCAAACATACACAGTTAATAAGAGAAGGCAAAAAATACAAAAAATAAGACTAGGTTCAGCATCTCCTTATTAAATAAATGATCTTCTTTTTCTTCAGGTACATAAAAATACAGACTGCCCCAGACAGACCCCTGTGCACCATTTGTTGGCACTTCTACCAGCTATGATGTCTTTTTCCATGTACCTATTGAAAGATCAGGTGGTGTATCAGAGCTGTGAGTGGCTGCTTTGTCTTTTTTTAACCAGCTTAATTTGTTTATGTATAATCCAGAAGTATGCACTGATATATTGCTATATACATTTCTAGATTATTTTCACCTCCTAGTATGGTAAAAGGTCCCATTGCATGTCTTGGGGACTAAAGGGAGACCAGAGGTTACAGATGTTTGCATCATACAGTGTTTTGGGAAAAGACTTTGAGTCCTTGAATATGACAGGAATTAGACTGGGCAGATAATAACTGAAGATATCGCATCACTTGATTACCAAGTTTAATAATGCATTAGAGTCTCACTGACCTTCTCTAACAATGTTTGTGAGTCTGTATTAAGGAAGCATGATTAGTATTAAGGAATTATGATTAAATGGAAAACATTGGTAATTGTGCTACTTAAAGGTAACTTTTGACATCTATATCCTATGATTCTACAAAGCCTTCATCCACTCAGTTTCCCATTAAATGTAAGGCATACATTCACTCAGTTGTTGAACAGATCCATCTAAGTCACCAAACAGTTCCAGCTATGCAGGAAAGTGATGTGCATAGCTCAACATACAGCCTCTTGTTTATAGTTCAGTTCTACCAGCCTAAACTGGTAAAGATTACTGGCATCATCTTTCTATATTATGAAGGCAGTAAAACATGTGTTTTCTATTACCCTGCCCCCACCCTACTTTCACTTTCTTCTAATTCTGCCTGTGATGTACTTCAGCTGTCTGGAATTGATGGCTACTTCTACACTTGCCTGATGAGGCTTGCAGTGGTCACAGACCACGGGTCCTGCTGCCCTGCACCACTGGGAGGGAGCTGCAGCTGCCCCTTCCAGCCCCGCCTGGGCCACAGACCCAAGGCTTCCTTGACATGGAGATTAGCTTGGTGAGAAGCACAGGTCTGTTGGCACACATTTTGCACCCGAGACAGAGTCAGGATAGAGAAAAAGCATGCACCTGGAGATCTGAGAAACAACAGGTCATGTTATCCTCATTACCTATTCTCCAGATCACCTCATGGTTTTTAACTCAAAACAGAGGAAGGTAAGCTTTCCCTCCCCTCAGGTCATCACTTTTGGGGTTTTTGGGGGGGCGCATGGAACTGGGTGGTTCTGTTTTGTTGTTTTGGTTTTTTTTTAAATGGAAGAATGAAGAAGTTAAGAGTCTGAGGCTCAGAGGCACAAGTTTCTAGGGCCTACCTCACTTAGTTTGTAATGATTTTATTCATTACTTGCCTGACATTACCCAAAGAGTCTTGCAAACTGAATCTTAAGCTCCAATTAGTGCACAAAATATTAGACAAGCTTTCGTTCAAGGTATTATTAAGTAGTTTTGGGGTAATGCTTAGTTTTGGAAGGAAGATATCCATTTATCCAAATATCCAAATCATGTGAGGTGATTCTAATCAATACAGAACTGTTTAAAGAACTATTTAATAAATGACAGTCACATTCCTAGAAAGGTACACTCCAAAATACACTCACTTTTGCACGCTGAGGATTTCAGACACTCACGAAGTAATTTTAGTTAAAGAAGACATACTGAAAAGAGCTGGCTATAAATACAAAATCACTAATAAAAGCATAAGTCAGTAAGAGCCATAAAGACAGGTAGTGTAAAAACGCTTTATCAATTGCCGTAGTTCAAATAAGCATTAATTCTCTGTTAAATTCTCGTGGGAAAAACAATTCTAATAACCCTCCATGAAAGGGCTTCTGAAATAGAATACAGTATATTCATTTTTCCTGATTATATTAAGATTGATCGGAGACACCAAGTTGAGCAAAGAGAAAGAAGACAAGAGCCTTTATCTGTGTCAGTTCTTCAACACAATCTGAGTAAGAAATTCTCTCTCTAATACAAAGAGTAGTCATTTATAGTTTCAGAACCATCCACATTGCTTGAGAACCACTGAACCATCTCCAGCTTGGATAACTACTGCACAGTACTGGTTCAGCAAGGAAATCACAAGTAAGGGCAACTACCAGCACCAAGCTGGAGTTGCCTTCGGCCAGGCACAGCAGAGTATGGAAACTACATGATCCACACCCATCACTATGGAAGGACTCTTAAAATACACAGGCTGTAATTCAGTGTAACAGCTGTAGCTAAGATGGAAAAGGAAACACACATTACAATTAAAGGAAGACAAGAAAAAGCTATCCTCACATTAAGCCAGTTTCAAAAGCATGGGTGTCTTTCTTTTTACAGCAGGTCTAAAAAGGGCTAATATGCAAGCAGCACCTGTTAGGCAGTGTTTCTAAATAGCGTGCATTTTTATGAATTCATGTGACAGGCTGAAACCACACAAATACTGGCCAAACACTATTTCAAAAGGACCTGATGCTTTGTCAGCTTCATATAAATGAGCTTAAAGTTTATTTTTATAGACTATAATTTAGATAGCAGCTAATCAGTACAAGCCTTTTCTTGTACAAAAATGGTGCACTTTTCTTCAACCCACTCTTGCCCCCACCCCAGTTCTTCCTCCCCAAAAATAATTGACTGCAGGTTCAAAAAATATCATGGAGACCTGCCTGAGCCTTTTTACAAATAGTAACAAACTTTGCATGAAATTGGTAGCAATTATAGGTTATATAAGAGAGTGAGAAGGAAATAATAATTTTTTTAACCCGCATAAAAAGCTTTCCACACAGGAAAGCAACATATTTCTGGTATCTTACGTGTGATCTTTTGGTTTGTTTGTTTTTAAGAGAAGTCTTTTCAGCTTTATTATGCCAATGTTCCATATCACTATGGGCTAAAAACCTGTAATTTAGGTACTAAAAAGAGGAAATATGTAGTCTGTAGAGTTAAGCTTTTCATTGAAAAAATCTCCCATTAAGGAAAAAAAGGAAAAGCGGGAACTTCAAAAATTGCATTAAAGAAACAATCTATTGATTCCTCCTACAGATGCAGCCTGCTAACCAGGAATAAAGGAATATTTAAGAACATAAATTAAAAACTTGTGGCTTAAAATCCTGTAATGCCTCTGATCTCTTTAATAGGTTGAAAATTACTACAATCCATGCATACCTCTTACATGCAATGTTAATGTAGTCTCTTCATCGTCCACAAGAACGTCCAGGAGAGTCAGAAAATGCACTGAATTCTCTACTTTCTGAGAAACAAGACAGGCAGGGTGCGATTCAGAACACCTAAGCTAAGCAGGAGGTAAGTTGCTAAGTTAGGTGTCAGGAATCACCTCTCTAAAGGCATTCACTTCCTTCTAAAACCACAAAGGGGATGAAGTCTGCTGGTGCTAATATGCCCCACTCAGGCCTACCAACAAATAAAAAAAATCCACAGAAGATATACAGAAATGCTGCAGCGGCTTAAGTGCTAAAGTTAAATAGGGAGACTATCCAGTAAAAGCAGAGCTCAAAATAGAACATAGATGGGAAGAATTTGGCTGTGAGGTATGAGATGTTTTTAGAAGATGACAGATAGAAATGGAGGAAATGTCAGAGTTGTGGAGTCAAGACTTTCAGCAAGGCAAAAATCAATGTGACCATAAAGAGGATGTAAGTTCCAGTTAATATACCAACCTAAGAGCAGTTCCTAGCATATGGTCTTGAAAGGAGAGAAGTTAATGGCACTGTTGTGGCTTGCTAATGGGGCAAGGTGGTTTAGAGAGCAGGAAATGGAGAAGTGATGGCAAAACTGCACGGCAAGTCATCTTAGGGGAAAGCATGGCAGGGTCAGTTAAACAGCACGGTTAACTGTGTGATGGAGAAAGATCCAAGGAGGCAGATTCAGGAGAGGAGGGATTCAGACAGAGACACGAGCACATATTTGTAAGCTGCAAGAGTGAGCTGCCTGCCTGACAGGCTGCTCAGAAGCAAACACAAGAAAATGAGATGCCTGAGGAAGCTGTGACAGTAAAGGAAGAGAGAGGAGACAAAAGGACTTGGGAAGAGATCATCAGGAAAGCTTTATAAAAGTATTATTTGGCAAGAAAAACAATGTTTGTCAAGTCTCTGGAAAAAGACCCAAAACTTTTTTCAGCTCTGTTTCCCCTGTTTTGAATTTAGGCAGAAGAGTTTTAAGGCTGTTAAGACTTTGCTCTACTTAACTGCACTCATTCACAGCGGTAAGGCCTCTTCCACTGACACAGGTGTCTGAAGAGCCGTGCAGACCTCTGTGGGTTTCAGTGCAGAAAAAGGTCCTAACCACATCTTGACCAATAGCATTTTCCGATGTGAACCTATCACTCCCTGAAAGTTCAAGTCTGACTGGCAGGAACCCGAGTAAGACACTAAACCATACAACTCTATTATCATAGGCTTCAAAAGTCATTCCCTGAATCAAGCCTTCCTTGTTCAGTGGGCTAACCATTTGCCATCATGGAAAAAATTCTTCCACCAAACCAAGTTCTACTTAACATAAAGTATTTAAGATTTGCTTAGCCTCTTTAATGCAATAAAGGCAATAATAATGAATAAAGGGAAAGCAATACCATGCAAATTTCTACCGCTTCATGGACCGCAGATCAGAAAATTCCTGGCCTGCCATTAAGCAATGCTTAAAGGCTTGGCTACTGAAGCTGCAATACAGAGCTATACAAATCCTCCATGATCACTAAGCATGCTGTAGCCCAGCTACACAAAACACATGACATGTTGAGCTTGGATGCTGTTTTGGGCCACCTGTCCCTGAAACTCCTAGGGTTTTAGCTCATGACAGAAATACTCATTTATAGGCACTACAGCTTTCTCCAACTGTCTCATTGCTGATGGGCTCTAGAGCCATTTTTCAGAATTGTGTGGCACAGACAGAAAAGCCAACAAGAAGAAAAATACCAGTAGCTCCAGAAGAACTGCTGTGCAGAGCCTCCACAAGATATTTTACTGCACAGGTTACAGGTCTGGAAGGGTATCATAGTAGGTTTTGCCTCTAATACTGCAGAAGTCACACATCCACAGAAAAAGAAAAAAAACGGTACGGCAAAGTTTAAGCCTCCTAAGATACTCTATTATGAACACCCTGAAATTTGTAACACAGCTGCCTGAAGCAGTTGCCTTTTATTGTCCTCTAAGTCCACACACTGCTTTTTGTACTATAAGGAGGAACTACCAAGTACAGGCTCTTCTTGAGGAGATGGGTGACAAATACAGGAGGCAGGCATAACTAACAGCAGCTTTTTTACATCTTGGAAGTTTTGGGGGCTGCTCATCCTCCTTTTCCCTCAGAAATGTCTTACTCATCAGTTTTCTCACAGTACAAAAAGCAGTGCAGGAAGGTAGGGAAAAGGTAGGTAGATAGAGAGCAGTATTATGGTATTCTAGTTTCAGCCTAGTTTCTAAAAACTGAAGGCAGTAACAGCTGAAAGACAAGACAAATCTGGTTTAGGTGCAGCATTGCGGAGAATAAAGCACCAGTCAGAATGAAAAACTGTCTTTAGCTCACATAACACTCAACATACCCCAATTTGTGTACCAAAGCAGATGAGCCCTACTTTTTCAAAATAGCCTAAAATTAATCCCAGCAAGACGTGAGCCACTGGATAGCATCCTTAGCATTCAATTTGGGAGAGCACTGAGAGCAGCTGGTGCAGAGCAAGACGACTCTAAACTAATCTCTAAACTGCTATCAAGTCCCAGAGTGTTCCTACCATCATCTGCAAGCACAAAAATGATAGAATTCAGGAAATGACTATTACTCCTTTTTCTCTCCCCTCAATCTATCAAGCCTGAGAGCTAACAACCCTAATAAAAAAGAAAAAGAAAAAAAGACAAAAACATTTTTCAGACAAGTAGTTAAACTGGTATGTCTTATTTTAGACTGAGATTGTACAGTTAAACATCCAAAAAGTATTCAATCTCCTGGAAAATTTTTATCATGTTGCCAGTTTGAGCAAACAAAATATACTCTATTTTTGCAGCACACAGACTGACACATGGGTGCTAAAGAAGGGTGAGACTTGTACACTTGGGGCTGATTAAAGGTAATGTCCCACTCATGCATACAGGCACCACTTACCTTTATTTGCAGGTGAAAACACAAAATCAATCAGCTAATTTGTCAGTCATTTTGCTCTATTTTGCCATGTCTATCTGCTTTGTCACCCTTCAAATGATTAAAACAGAGCTGCCCCAAAATCATTCAGAGCTAATTACCTACTTGAAAAACAAGCCTATAAGCAGGTGTAATTTTTAAAAGTAAAGGCAGGAATGGTTTCCTCTCAGCATTCTTTCAAGCAATGTAAAATTTGTGCCAAAGAAGTAACGCTTGCATTTACAAGAAATCCTTCAATGTATTTCTTGAAGAAATGTCACTTAGAACATGAAGCAACACGAACTACAAAACTTGAATCCTTTTAGGTTAAGTTCAGCAACTGCAGCAAATACATTGACAGTACAGACGTACAGACCTACCCATCTTACTGCACAAATCCATATTCATCCACATCTGGCTTAATGCTGCACTGCGAGACTGGAGATCAAACCAAGGAAAGGTATGTTTGCAAAGAAAATTAAGGCATGTTTGCAAAGAAAATTAAGGCAGAAAAACACCTTAGGATGAAACTACTGGGAGAAGCATTACATTGACAAGACATACCCTCTGTCATTGTGCTGTCTCAAGGCTAGGGCAGGGTCCTAAGTTTTAAAGCAGCTGTGGACCTATATAGCATATTAGGAATTATAAACTGTGTGATAGTCAATGCTTTCCTTAAATGCCCAATTGCTAACATTGTAAGACTAGGCGAAAGCCTCAGGTCTGACTTCTAAAACTAAGTAACCATCACCGCAAATCTCTGCTCTTTCACGATTTAGCAGAGGGAAGTTTGAAGACATGAACCACAAAAGTTCAAGTGCTGGAACTCAATTAGAAGGACCTCCACCTTAGGATTATTGAAAACCTCATCAATGTTTACACCTAGCTTGAATAGTGGGTTTTGACCACTGGCAACAAACCAGCTGCACCCAAACCAGCTTCCAGTTGCTTGGACTGGAATACTGCAGAAATATTTAGCCCAGGTTCAGTAGCAGAAAGGAGAATCCATGTTGCCGCAAAACACAACCAAATATTCTGTTCTTTTTGAAAGGAAAGGGAGAGGAAATGCAGAAGAGCAGACCCAGAGTAGCTGCCACAGGTAGCTGCTAGCTATCCTTCACAAACTCACAGGAGACCCAGGAAACCTGCAGCCACAGCGTTTCAGCTATGGGACCAGAAGAACCAGTTAGCT
>VYZV01005070.1:41392-52312 GCA_013401275.1 Pandion haliaetus | reverse complement strand
GTGAAAGACCATGACTTCTATTCGTCTGTTGTGAAGCCCTTCAACCAAGCCATGACATCTGAAACAAGCTTGCATCCTGAGACATGAGAAAGTGAAGAACTCCTAACACTGAAGCTTGCTCTCCACATGAAAATGCACAATAATGGAAACAGGCATATAAAGACCCTCTCCTGCAGTATGTCAGACTATGGCCTAACCACAGAAATATGTTCTTTTTCTAAAATCCAGCAACCAAATAAAAGTAAGGCTTAGTTCAGTGTTAACCTGTGTATGGGGCAGAGTGAACTACAGCTTATTCCTTCTAAAATATGTGATGCCTTTTAAAAGACTGGTAAGATTAAGGGAATGATCAAGAACAGCAAATGTCAGAGAGCAGATACAACTAGTACTTTCTATCCAACCCAAATATTATTCTATAAAAACAACAATTTTAAAACAATTGTGGGGTTTTTGTTTGGTTGGTGAGTTTTTTTTTTTAAAGGAATATTTGTTAGAATCAAAATAGCATAACAAAATCTTAGACACATGAAAAGTGCTGATGCAAAAGACAGAAATGGCATTCTTTGGCTCAGAAGACCTGCCTGTCACAATCAGATATTCTACATTTATGGCTATAAAGATAAAAGCTCAGGATCAAAGTACTGAAGTTTTAACAAGGTATAACACATTACCTGAACCACAGCAAACACAAAGCAGTCACTTAGCTTAACCTCACCCCACTGTGAACTACACAGATAAATAACCTTACATCTGCAGCAAGCTAAGAATATGCCTGCATAAGATTACTACTACGTGTAACAGGATAAGGAGTCTGGTCCTCAAGTCACTGACCTGAACAGACAAAATCAACACAAATACATCTTCGACTAGATTGTTTGCAGATCGAGGGCTGCTGAAGCCATGAAGGAAGAACACCTTTTGACATATGAGACCATCCCTGCCAGAGACTGTTGCATGGTGAATATGAATAGAACAGTAACACATGCAAAGAAGCAAGTCAGGAGATAGGTCAATCAAGGACGAAAATCAAGATTTACTACTCAGAGGTTTTCTTATGAAAATTATGATTGTTGTTCACTTCCACTAATCCACTACTAACAGCAGGATCAGAGAGTTATCAAGATGACAGCTACATAAATAAGGTGGAAATTTTCCCAATTAATAGTTCTGCAGACATATCAGTCATTCTTTGGGCTTCTCAAGTGGTTACATTAAGTAAATTTCCTATGCTAAAAATTAGTAGATACTGTAATAAAAATCAGAGCGAGTACCGTGCTGACTTTTAACATTATTTTAGGCAGTCTATACTGGTAACCACCCTAAATTTTCTGTACGTCATAAATTCTAGTAATGTTTTTTTGGCTCTTGGCAATCATATTTTGCTTTTTCTTTTCCACAACAATGGAAAAAGTGAGCTGGTTCCCTCCATAAGGACAGTGCTTTTCTCTCAGAAGAACAGCACCAACATGAGACTTCCCCCTAAAAAGACACAGGCATCTCCTGTGCCTTGCAACATCAGAGGGTGCTCTCTACAAAATTACTCCTGCCTTCTGACTCTGTAGCCGTACCTCCACAAGCAAAGCCACCTCCCCTTCTCCCTCTAGTCACTCCTTTCAATTTGTTTTTGAAAAATGCTCAAGGAGAAACTGGTTTTCCCTGTGGTTATAGGTAATTTCTTTAACAGAAGTTATCTAAAACACTGACTCCAGTCAGGTAACTCCTTATTCTGCAAGTAACTTCACCAATGTCAGTAAAATTTACTCAGCACAAGAAAAGCACCAATACTCAACTTTAAGCTGTTTTCAGTATGTAGGATTAGGTGACACACAGGAAGAATTCAGTTTCCCAGGGCAGGAGTTTTGTGCCTCTGAGCACAGCTGCCAAAGAGGAGAAATCCAGTACGTGTTACCAATCATGAGTGTCTCAAGTGTCCTATGCAAATTTGTCCTCTTTAGAAAATGGCTAGAAAGCACTAATCAACAACTGTACATAACTCTGAATTGCTTCACTTTGTGCATGGCTGAAATATTCCATTTAGCAATGAATTAAAAAAAAAAAAATGGCAGAGAATCTGTGGGGACACAAGGCACATAAAAAGGAGAGATTAGCAAAGCCTAACATATCTATGATCCACATTTCTGGTTTTTTTGACAGGTATAAGCAAAAGTGAAGCAAAACTGGAGAACCTCTACTGTAAAATGTAGGCTACTGAAGAAACCATTCTTAGCAACTGTTTCCTTGTTTCATGATTAATACAGCAAAAACACTTTAAATATTCTAGTGACACAAATTAAAAGCATTAAGAAAACAAAGTCTTTAACTTTGCAGAGGCCTTGGGTTCCTCGGACTACATCTGTTGCCTTCAGTTAGCAATCCCCAAGTCCAGTCTGAAATCTGTCTGTGCTTTAGAACTCAGCTTGCCTCTGGCTTGCACCTGTTATCCCCATAATCCTTCAGCAGAAAGAACCCATGCCACTAATATGTCATAAATTTTTTCACCTCTTTGCTACAAGACTTTCTAACATGCCTACCTGTAGGGGCTCGAGCAACTTGGTTCACACCAGATTGTTTTTTCTGAAGGTTTTACTGGTGAAACCAGTACCAATCTGAGTCAGTCCTTCACTCCCATCCTAATTTCAACAGCAGGTTCACGTCCCTCAAGAGTGCAGGCAACTGGTTTGAAGCCCAGAAAAATATGAGTGCACTTACAACCTTCACAAAAACAGTAATACTGATGCAAACAAGCACATCCTGTTTCAGCTGGTTTCCAACAGTTACCTAAAAACCTCCTAACTTTGCTTAAACTATGTTTAACTATCAGCCTTGTATTTTGTCTTCCAATTAATCATTTATCCATTTGAAAGGTCTGCAAGTAGAAAGGAGACACCAAAGCTAAAGCAGGGCTTTTCTATTCCCCAAAGAAGCAACATGCAGCCACCCCAACTCTCACCTGCAAGAGCTAAACCCTTCAGACTTTGTTGATGAACCAGAACATGATACCATTTTGTTTAAAAGAAATTACTTTTTTCATCTAAAACAAAAGAGCTACAAGTTCTAGTAGTATTTCTGTTTTCCATACATTGCTTGTTATCTTTCCTCATGTTTGCTTGTCGCATTTCAAACTTCTGAACTTCTAGGGATTTACATTCCAGGAGGGAAAAACAGCTCAGTTAAAAATTACTTTCAGTGGTCCACTAGAAGATTTTTTTTCATTCATGCACACTGTAAGAGAGAAACACAATTTTTTTTTATAATTGTGAATGACATGTCCTCTGTCTGTTCACATGATTAATTATGAATTATTTCCCTACTCAATCTGTTTCACTTTGAAGTTCTACCTTTTCAGGAGCAGTTATTACACAGTAAAATCATTCAGATGAGAAATTCAGGTAAAATGCAAATCCTACAACAAAACACTGTACTTAAAATAAACAGCAAAATGGGTATAAACAAGTACTATGACTTCTCATCATTAATAGCTGTGGAGGTCCAAATGCACACTCCAAGGGTCAGACATTCACTGTATATTTTTGTTAGATTGTGTGGTTTTAGAGGCAGAAATGTAGGTCTACAGGACTATGATTTAACACAAGAAGGTGGCCTTTTCCTGTACAACAGATGACATCTGCCTCCACCTAAAACTAGAGTGAGTGATGTTCATGAGACTTTCAGGTTTAATTGCCTGTAACCACAAGCAGTACAAACCACAGTAGGAAGTCAGTTAATGAACTTGCAACAAATGTACCCATTGCTACCAAGACAAAATTATGGGGCTGTTTTAAATAACAGTACTCCTTCCTTCCTGCATTACATACATTTTCTCCTGCTACAAAAATTTACAGATGCTTTTTTCACCTTCAGTCTCTTAGGATTTTCACAGAAGTAAAGGTTTGATCCAACACCCAGTGATGTCAGAGGAAGAGACAAATCAGACCATAAAGAAAGGAAAATATCCAGGTTGTAAAAGGTCTGTTCTGACTAATTTAGTGTCTGGCTTTAGCAGTTCTCAATGACACCACGAAGAGCCAATAACAAAGACTCCCTGAGCTGGAGACTTGGCAGGTACCAAAAGCAAAGACGATGGGCTTTGCGTAGTCTTCATTCTCTGGATACATATCATCATGAACTCCATTCACACACTACGACCTATTTATGCTCCTGCAACAAAACAGAACTTGAAATTCTTCTTTAAGAAAGGAAAAAAAAAAAGAATATCAGAAAATATTACATCTCTTCATCCCATCTTCTGTTACCTATAAAAGTTTCTAGTTTGTTGTTCCTACTTACCTGAATATGCGCCCTGTACCACCATAAAGCCAAATTTAGGAGTTTCTGTGTATATCTAGTTTCCATGCATATATAAGTTTGCATATTTCTAAATGTTCCTCACCCACAGATGTGTATACAAACACCTATTTCTGAGCAGAAAATCGTCTACAGATTTCTCATTCATTTGCTCTCTCTGTGACCATAGCCAAAAAAATAATAAATGTAGGTTCCCAGAACTTTATCTCAAGCAAATCCGTCATTATTAGGTCAAGTTCAAAGAGGAAAGCAGCCAACAGGTCAAAAGAAAAAAAACATAATATTTTGATTGGCCTTCCCATTGTTTTTGGAGAGCTCCCGAATAACACACTGTACAAGAGACAGCTACCAACTGTTTTCTGTTTCACTGAAATTAAAAGCCAATTTCAAGGGTAGCAACAATTCTGTCCAGCAAATACATTATCATAATAATTTACTGTCACAAGTTGTCTCCTTTTTTATACTTCATTTTCCTTGAGCAATGCGAAAGCACTCATTTTAATTTCTCATGCATTAAGAAAATTCTCTGTCTTAAAGCCTACATTCACATTGCATGGGAAAGAACACATACTTTTTCCAAAGCAAGGTCATTATTGATAGCACTGTAACAATCAGCAACTGCCATACACTTCATATCCCTCCGTAAAACCAAGCTTCAAAAGCTCAAAACATACCTACCAAATTCAGGACCCCAGCCTCATTCAACTGTCCAGAAAGAGACAGCTGACTAAAAAAGCACCCGGCATAACAATCTAAGAAACCCACAGTCCATATGCAGCACAAGTTCATATGCTTGTGCTGCGTATGTTAAGAATCAGAACTAAGGGCAATGCTAAACACTCAGCCCAGTACCATGGCACTTTCTTGATGAGGCTCACAAGTCTCCTCTTGCACTGCAGGGGATCCCAGACTGGGTTCTGTCCATCCACAGCTGCTCACCCCTGCTATCAGCGACCACTTTGGACAAAACCAGAGGTAGCAGAGGAGAGGAAAGCCTGCAGATTCTAATACAGGTGTCAACTTGTACCAACAAATCAACAAAACCACCCCAAGACCTAAAGAACTACTATGATGTTTGTGCTTGTACTTTTTCCTGGGACATTCTAAAAGGACTGGAACTCTCACCAGTCAACAGCCGCATATAACCTTTTATGTCACCCTCCTATGAGCCATGTCACATTTTTTCCCCCATGATGCAAGTAGACATAAATAGATGTGGGAGTCCAAAAATATTAAATGAGTTTTGTGGGATTTGTTTTCTTTACTTAAAAAGGGAGGAAGGATGAAAGAAAGAAGAAAGAAAAAAAAGTGAAATTATACAGTGCAATATATTTAATTACATTAGAATTGTCAGGGGAAAAAAAGAGAATTATCTGAATAAATTTAGCATCTGAAACAAAATCCAGAGTTTTACAGAGTTTTTGAGCTGTTGCTCAAACTTTATATGCTATTAGTTTAAAACTCAATTCCTCTGAGCTGTCAAAACACAACCTTTCAGTAGTTCAAACCTTCAACCAAAAAAAAAGAAGACATTCACAAACACCTTTGGGCTCATGAGGGGAGACCTTGGTTTGCATCAGAGCTGGCACAAAAGCCTTTTGCAATGGACAACTCTCTTACATAGTTAATAGCCAGCCTAAAAACAACAACAACGTCCCCCAAGATACTCATTATGGAGATGACACTGCAAGTTTGAAAGTCCTTGCAGATGAGCATTTTTATTTTGGTTTAGTATCAAACATTTCTACTGTGCACAGCCCAACACTGCCCTGGTACCTGTTCACGCTGTGAGTGGCAGAGCAGGGCTCTCCACTCAGAGCAGGCAGTATCCTGCACTCCCTCAATGCACAAACAGCCCTTGACCTTCCCCTTCCCCTCCTATTCTCAGCAAAGGAGGGACAGGGAAGATGAAGGTCCCCAGTACTGACCCCTACAACTAAAACGTATGTGCACACACAATCCAGGCCCATGAGCTCCCTCCCTGCCACACAGGTTGCCTTGTTCAGGTGGTGTTAGCGCGACCCTACAGTTGTACAACTACCACCTCAATGGCATGTTGTGCTAAGTCACATTTCTCCACTCAGCTCTAGTGCCACAACTCAAACAGCTGAGGCAAAAACAGAAAAACAGCACCTGTACTGAGTTATAGATTGTTTTCAGCAGAGAGCATGGCATTCTAGATCGCAGCTAAAAAGTACTACATTGAGCAAATTAGGTGAGAAATTTGTTCTCATACATGCCTGAGAACCTAAAAGTGGCTCCACCTAAGCTATGCCATAGCAGTTCCCCTTTTGCCCTGCACTGGCCCATTTGTGTCTGTAAAAAGTATCTTTTACAATCAGATCCCGACAACCAGTGCTAATGACTCACTGAAGCACCATTACTAATCTGGGATTTATGCCATCATTTTTCAGTCAAGACTGATTAAAGAGATTTGGCAATATTGCAAATGTAATTCAGCATCTCTGGCACTGTTTAGAAAACTGTGATCACAGCTTCAGATATATTAAGACTGGTGGCCATCTGCAAAATTACATGCTGATGCATCCAAAGAACATATATTCAGCCAGCCATTTGAACTGCAGGTGAAAAAGATGGGTGGGAAAAGAAGGTAAGATCCAACAGAGTATGATTAAGCAAATACCCTGTACTACAAAGGCTAAAACTCCAGCATTAAAAATAGATACTCTGTGCAATGCCATCAAGTGTTGCATACGCATTTTATAAAACCAAAATATTTTTATATTAACAACAAATTAAAACCCAAGACTTCTATTAAAAATATAGGCAATTGATTTTGATATATCAAAAAACAATAATTATTTAAAGGTGTTATCAAACTGCACTGTGTTTCTCCCCCACACTTCCTCTTCCCTTTTGACTTTGCCTGAAATCGGTACTCCAATGACAGGAGCAAACCCATATTGCTTAAGCATTCTTCTGGCACCATGAAATGGAAGCAGGCTACGAAGTTAATTAAGAATGCGATATTAAAAGCTGTGGTATCAGCAAAGCGAAGGTGCAGACAGCAGCAGATTTTCTGTGACTCTTTACTAGAGAACTTTTCTCCACTTCCATCTGAAAGCCAACATTTAGTGCTCTGAATACAGAAATTCAGTTAAAGCCTGGAGGTCGAACTGCTGCCAGCAACAGATTTCAGATTCTAGCAGATGGAAGAGAGAAACTCCAGCTCTGACAGGTAGGGACTACTGCTGCTATGTGGGGCTATGCCTTCATTTGGAGGGTTTTCACATAGTTAGCAAATCCTTTTCAGAGGAAAAGTAGGCCAGTCAGCCTGACAGTGCAAACAAATGACAGTACCACATTTCCGAAGCTTTTCAGTGTGTTGCATGTCCCTCTGATCATACACACACACACACACACACATTTCCCAGTAAAAATCATCTTCATGGGGACATCACATACCTCCCACTCCAGTTTCATGCCCCTCCTGTTTCTCCAGAGGAGACCACTCCCTTCCTACTCATCTTACAAACTTTGCTCATCATGTGTGTCATCTCAAGGACTTCCACACTGGCCATCGCTGCCAGCGACACTTCTCTTCTTCAGTCTAAATCCTGCCCTCATTTCCACCCCCTGCTAGCACCAAATACTGGATGTTGCAGAGGAATTAAGTATCCAATAAATGCAATGTCATACATATGCATCGGTACCAAAGTGTTGCTTTCAAATGTGAATGTGACAGAAGAGGAGGTCTGTGGGAAAGGACTTTTTTGAACATCTGAAGCACACTGAGCCAGAATATCAGGTCTGAACAGCATATGGCAGAGTTTCTTAGTGTAAAATCAGAGGGACAAGAGGACCCATGTCTGAAAGACAACATGGAAAATGGCTTTAGCTGGGCTGCCACAAGAACAGAAGGGTTATGAACCATTCTGGTATTTTGGTAAATAAGCGCACATGGTATATACACCTACAGGCACAGTCTCTTTTTCTCACACAGGTATTCACTAGATGTTATTTAAGAATACTCAAATGAATGCCCACAAGAATGCAAAAAATAACAAAACTACCCAGCCATAAAAAGGAAACATGTACCTTTATCTTCCTTTTCAGTCTTCAGCTACCTCCCCACTACCTTACTCACAGCACCTGCGCTCAGACCTGTGCAACGTGTCATTTAGGAGAAAACCAGGTCTACACCCAGATTACTTCCAACCACACATACCACAACAGAAAGTCACAAATATATCCTGCATCATTATATCATCTCATTCCTGTCTGCAAACAATAACCTCAGACAAATGCAAGATTCTATTACAAAATATCTCTAAAAAAAGCAACCAAAAAAAAATCTTTTCCCTACAGTTACCACCTGCACAATGCATCTAAACACTATGTAACCAAGCCCTTCCTCAACACACACCCATTCACCTTGTAAGTGCATGCAACAGCTGTTCAATAGTAAACAAGGAGGCTGGTGACCAGCTGGGGAAGGAGGCTGACCTCCATTTGACAGCCTCCAAAGGCTTACACTTCAGAAAGGATGGGAAGCAGCTCTTCAGAGTCAAAGGCTGTTCCTCTGACCAGAACCAACTCTCATGCTGCCTAGTCTGGAGGCAGATAGAGTTGTTGCTTACTTGTGGGATGTTACCCTCTTAATTTTGATTCAGTAGGAAACAAAAAAACCTTTACATCCAATATACGATGGCACTCAGAGCTACCTGACAGAAAGGACTACAAGCCAACATTTTAGTAATGCATTGAAGTTCCAGCTTCACACAACAGCCACAAGAGTCTCACCTTAAAAACTATTCTAACCAAGCATCTGGTCAGAAGTAAAAAGTTGTTCATTTGGGCCAACAGAGAAGAAATTGGTATGTATCTTGGAGCTGATGGAAATGGGAAAGATGAGATCACAACTGTAGATCACCGATGACAGCGTAACAAGCATTGAGCAACCATAGTTTTATTTTTCAGTCATCTTTCTTCCTCTCTGGAAATTAACTACATTTGCATATTTCTTTCTACCCACAAGGGTAACCATTAAAGCAGTTTTTGTATTAGTAATCATCATCACTAAAATCAACGCATCTGAGCCAGAGTAGTTTAGGGTAACCATGCAAAGTGAAGTATTATTTCTATATGCAACAACTGCAATTAATAGTTTCCTTTGATTTAGGCATCTGTAGCAGTCAACATGGAAATCTCTTGTTTCACTTTCAGGTTTTCTTTTTTCCTTTTACGCTTGAGGAGGCTGATTCTGAAAGTACAGCAAATTCTTATCACTTAAAAATTCTACACAGGCTCTGTACTGGACCTTCTAACTCACACAGTGCCTTGAAGGTACTCCTTTCAAGCATTAATTCAGTATTTTGAAATTTTCTTGTGCAGAGGACTGCTTCTCCTTTCATTTTCTTTCTGAGAAATGTGAATCTCCCAATTTTTAGACTTTTGGGTGCTTTCACTTTCTGACTACTAGTTCTGTTAATTCAGTAGTACCAAAGTTCCCTCGGTTCTTACTTCCCCTTCCTTGATGTTTTTCTTGGGTTTTTTGTTTTGTTTTTTTCAAGTCTTGATTCTTGCAGTTACTCTAAGTTCTGCTCTCATGATCTTCAGTCATAATTCTAGAGGGTCTTTCATCATCTCCTTCCCACGAACTACATCATAAAAATAATGACAGATAAATGAAATTTTCCCTATCCTCTCTATAAATTAATGTCAAGGTCTTTTAAAGTCTGTTTGCCTAGGACTCTATATATACGGCTTTTCCTAATCCTGACAAACTTTCACAGACAGCCTATGCCTCTCAACTTGTGCTCTGCAAGTACCCTTTCTGTTCAGGTATATCTCTTGCCACCTTCACGGCTTCACTGTTCCAAATGGTTTCAATTCTAGTCTAACCCTAATGTGCAAGCATAGCTGCAGCAATGAGGAAAAAAGAGCCACAGAAAAAAAAAAACACATTTCCTTCTACTTATGGAACTAACACTTATATTTCCTTTTTCATTCCCCAAGCTCTTGACACTTTTTAGGTGAACTGAACCTCCACTCCTTCCAGAGCCACACAACATTACCCTCCCTCAAGGCATATGTCTTGATGGGCTCTCCAACCTAGCTGATGAACAATAAACCAAAAAAAGGGCAAGAATATAGATGGATTTTTACCACTTCTTGCCTCCTCCAATCCTTAGACATCACAGTTTAAGTTAGACCAACTGTTGGCAAGCTCTAATTTACAAATCTCAGTAGCAGGTCCCAGATGGAAATTACTGGAGTACACTGTGCTCTCAGAACCTCAGAATGCTTCTGGGAGGGCACTCATAATGACAGGGAGGGCCACAATACTGGCTACGGGAGCAGCCCGAAATTAAATGCTTCCCATGAAACACCTTGCTCAAAACCTCTAGTTCAGCAACTGTGTAGCTCCTGACACTTCTCTGCTGCAGAAATACCACAAAATGGACTTGTTTCAATTTCACTAATTCTTCACTTTCAAAAAATTCCAGGTGGATGCAATACATTGTTATGGGTTTGTGTGGCGCGGTTTTCTTTGGTGGCAGGGGAGGGGGGCTGCAGAGGCGGCCCCTTTAAGAAGCTACTAGAAGGTCCCCTGGCGCCAAAATGTCAGACCCGCCTCTGGGAGGGGAGTGA
>VYZV01005070.1:29633-41180 GCA_013401275.1 Pandion haliaetus | reverse complement strand
TGAAGGACTGTCTCCCGTGGGAGGGACCCCACGGTGGAGCAGGGAACGAGTGAGGAATCTTCCCCCTGAGGAAAGGAGCGGCAGAGACGATGTGTGGCGAGCTGACTCAACCCCCATCCCCTGTTCCTCTGCGCCGCCGGAGGGAGGAGGTAGAAAGCACCGGGAATGGAGCTGAGCCGGGAAGAAGGGAGGGGTGGGGGGAGGTTGTTCTGATGTTTAGTTTCCCTTCCCAATACCCTTGTGTTTTGTTTTTGATTTGTTTTGTAGTAAATTAAATTGATTTTGTTTCTTCCCCAAGTTGAGCCTGTCTTTTGCCCGTGACCATAAGTGGGGAGTGATCCCTCCCAGTCCTTGTCTCGACCCAGGAGCCTGCCTTTGGATTTTCTCCTCATCCCACCGTGGCCAGGCGTGGGGGTGGGGGGTGAGTGAGCGGCTTCGTGGTGCTTTGTTACCGACTGAGCTGAAACCACGACATACATATAGATACTGATGTCGGCATCAATCTGGCATCCTGTGCATAATTTTGCACCATGAATCCCTAAGACAGTGAACCGTATACAATTAGACAAGTCCAGACATATTTAGAAGCCCATGTAAAAGTGGGTTTTGCCCATCCTCCTAACCACTGTGAAGGGCCTCAGAGAAACCCAGAAACACAGAGATTTGGTAGAACCTCCAACAATTATTCCCTCAGGAATCACTGTTGCTTCTGACTATTTTACCCAAGTCTCACAACATTCAGCCTTTTCCTGAAAGTCTCAGGTCCTTGAAGCATGTATGCCACAAAGGAAAGACAAAACATTTCACCTTATCAGTATCAGAACAGAGATTGCAAACATGCCTTACAAGTCAACTCGTAAAATGGGCAGGACACATGTTAGTTCTTCAGCACCATCCACAGGCATAAAAAATTTAAAGACATGAGAGTTTTCAGGAAAAGCAGAATATGAGGTGACCACTCAGCATGCTATATTACTCAATATTATTGAATGGGGAATCTTATTATCAAGATTGGGAGCTACCTAAAAGCTCCCAAAACTGGGAGACAAATATGAAGTCTATGACAAGGATTATTTCAACAACCCTCATGACTTTGAAGGCTTCGTGTGATTTTCAAATGCCCAAGGTTGCATGCTATGGTAAATACTATGGCCGCAGACATTCCCTGATACTCTTTTTTAACTGCTGCATGTAAAACTTAGGCCTCACAACCTCCTCTGTTCGAGAGAATTACTCATGACCTTATTTTACTTGAGACATGACCACCATGCCTTCTCCTAAAAGAACCTTTCACTGGATTCTCACAAACAGTTTCAAAGAACTGCTTCCCTTCCCCTCTTACCAACCCCACCCATAAAGGACAACAGGTGCTTGTCCCAAATGCAAATTTCCAGAGTAGGAAGTAGGAAATGGGAGGGGGGAAAAGGTGCAGTTACAGCAAAATAAATTTCTGCCCTCAGACTGAAAGCTCTGAGGAGCACCCCTGCAGAAGAACCACTGTACCACTGTATCTCTCTCCAGCCCCTACCTGTCAGACACAGTGTGGAAGGGAAGACAGGTTCCAGTGATAACTCCTGGGATGAACTATCCTGCTCATAGACACATCAGTGGAGAGGACTATGTTGTTTGCCTTCTTTCTTCACACAGCAGCAGATACCCCAGGAGCAAACATACCGTGGGGACTTTACCCCTCCAAAGCTAGACAGGAGATGTTCAAAGCAACCCTGGACTGCTACAGCAAGATGGTAATACAACAGCAGTCTGCTGTACCAAAAGTAAAAACTAATGTGTCACTTCGCAAGCTGCAGGACTCTAATTTAACTCTGAGGTAAGGGAAACCAGGGGCAAAGCGTGCTTTTGTCCTTTCTGAGCAACTGGAGGGAAACAGAACAAGGAGGCAACATAAGAGAACCACAGAAATAAGGAATTTCTATTCTTATGACAGGTCTTTAGCCCCTGAAACATCCATGTGAGGCATGACATTTACATAACAAAACACTAGAATTTTTCACTGCTCTGCCTGAGAAGGGAAATCTCACTAGAAAAACTCTGATCCTCACAATTCGTTCTCTACTAATTGTACCCCCACGTACCTGCTTTCTGCTAGCACTGGAGAGCAGTGTTTTTAGAACAGCTCCCAAAGACTCCCTGTGCTTAGCAGCTAGTCTAATTGCTGAGCTGCTTCTACACAGCAGAGCAGAAGCCTCCACTCCACCAGCATCTCTTCTCCCAGGGCAATATTATCCTGCTGAGAAGTAACAGGCATTATGCACTCACTGAAAAGCAGCACAGTACACATACAAAGAGCCAACAGTGAGCCTGTGATGACTTCTAATACCTTTGCTTACACCTTGCCAGTCCATTCTTAGCACCGTGCTTGTTTTACCTTTGCGATTTTAATACAATTGCTCAGTTCACATCCAAGCCTGCAAGGTGCTGAAGTTCCCAGTTTCTGACAGCACCTGGATACCTACCACTCTACTGTATTTGGGCTACTTATGCTATACAACAGAACTGCTAAATATTTTATGTAGGCCTCTTCATTCAATATATTAATTAGATATTTAATCTGAAATGTTCTCAAAATTGAACAAAGCACACACATCCAAAACTCTTACTGCAGCTTCACTTACTATAGGATCTTTCACATAGATTTCTTGACTGACTGTATTTTGCTGTGCTCTCTTTTTATAGAGTATATAACCTTCTGGTCATAACAGATTGCTTGCTCCCAGCTGGAAAGCCTCTTGGGAAGACAGAACTGTAACCCACCATTAATATATTAAGTACAGAACATTTCAGACACCATGACGCAGAAATCACAAAGATAGAAAGCTATGTGAGAACCTGATGTAGAATTAACAAGGCTTGTTCCATATCCATCTCTAGCTCAAGTGCAGCAGTAAACCTACAGCTCATGTTGGAAGCCTGTGTCTCAGGCACTGCTACTGTAGCCATTAGTATTTCTAGCAGAAATCCAGTTCCTACTGATACTTCTTGGAAAGGGTAATTTTAGTAAAATATAGATTGGGTCAAACTAACAGGAAAAAATAACTATTCTTGGGTAATCTGTTCTAGCCAAAAGAAACATATTGTAGAAAATATTCAATCAGAGCATATGTAGTTTTCTCAAGTCTTGCAAACTTGGTAAGATGAAGTTTGTCTATTACTTAATGAAAAAAAACCCTAAGTAATGCAGACAATTCAGATGGCAGCACCCATACATTTTGAGTTAGTGCTTAACAAATGCTTCCTCACAGTTGTTTGGGAAAGGTACATTGCCTGGGGAGAGAAAGAGTTTTGGTATACATCAAAGCAAAGATGCACTTCAGCATTTCCACCACTCTTACCAAAAGGGGAAGAGTAGCAAAGTCTCTGTTTACACTGAAAGCAGTTCCTTGCTACACAAGACTTCCCCCAGTTTCTAACGGACAAGTCATTTACACATCATCACTAGTCCCATATTGTTTTAAAAACCTCTTGTATGCCACTGCATGCCAAACATTATGCTGTTGTATCACTGCACAATAGCTGAGATACATAGGTTCACATGAAGTGAATGAACAGTTTGTAAAGCCCTTTCTAATCCTTCAGCAAGAGAGGAGCAATCAGAAGCTGGGAAGGGTAGCACCACTACCCATAACTATGGCTCCTCAACACCACATCCTAAAAGACCGCTGTTTTCAATTGCTTGCAAAGTGTGTGCCCAGAAATTTTTCATGCTGAGTGTTTGCCTCAGACTGATTTTTAAAGAATAATCATCAGTTTCAGCTAAAACAGTTCAGCCACTGCCAAGTGTAAGGGCTAAAAGGTGTTTTACATAAATCTCAAAAACAACAAAACCTGGCAGTCTCTCCTTTCTATCCTAATCCTTTAAAAAGTCACAGTAAACACAGATCCAGTAGAGATTCACTCACAACTAAAATCTCCAAAGATGCCAAAAAACTGAGTACTCTTGATTCCCACAGGTGACCTAACTGCACATGCACTGCCCTACAGGCAGACTCACTGCTCCAGCCCAAGGGGTTTGGAAAACAGTTCTTTTTAGTGATAATTCAACATCAGTTTGGCTGAACATTGAACTGGGCCAAGAGAACCTCTATCTCTAGGACAAGCCTTCAGGAATAAGAAAGAAGTATCAAATACAAAAGCATGGGGAAAAAATGTCCAAACCGAATGAGTAGAAGTAATAGATTTAAAGAGCAATACTGGCAAAGCTGGCTTAAAAAAATGAAGGTGTCAGAAGACCAGGACTGAAGGTCTGGGGGTAGAAATAAGGTCAGAAATTACTTGGCTGGGAGGAATCATTGCAATAAAGAGCTGGGGAGCAGATAGGTATGGGCAGACTGAAGAGACTGGACAAGTAGGATAAGGAAGAAAACCAAGGGAAGCAGACTAAGCTGGCGCAAGAAGGCTGGGAACCAGCTGTGGGAATGGCAGAGATAGTGGACACTGACTTCAAGGGAGAACCATCCTTCTTCTATAGAAAGAATAAAGTATCAACTAGCTTGGGGTGTCCAACTTGAGACATCCATGATTCAACTTTGGAAGTACACAGTCTTTTACAGGAACAGCTGCGTATTATGAAATGAAAAAACCATTTCCTCCTGTTTTACGCAGGAACAGCTGGGAGGGCTTAGCAGTTCCACGAAACTGAAATTAGATCTTAAATCAGGCACCCAAAACCTGAGAAATACTGTATGGACCAATGGCGAAAGGACAATTTTTAAAGACTTGCCTTGCACTACACAGGAACTGTGGGGAGTGGTAGGGTTGCGTCCCAGGCCTCTGGAAGGATGCAGCTCTCAACTAGAAAACAACCTTGTCCTCCTCTTCCTTCAATCCCCTGCTTTGATTGCTGTACAACTTCTGATTTCTGCAACAAATAAAGCTGTTACACTCACCAATGTTCCTTACTGCACAGTTCGTCCCCAGATTAGGCCCCTCCTGTGCATTAAATCCTACACAGAAAAGTAGATCATCTAACTAAAGATTTAACATAATTGGAATCCATGAGGCCAAACTGTGGTTACACGGATTGCTCTTTTAAGACAGCTATTTTGTCAGCAGTGTAGGTCGTTTGTGGTTTAAAATGTTGTCTTCATGCCTATAGCTGTCTTATTTGTATGGGGCAGCACTGCATGGAACCAACAGTGCCAAACGCTTCCCGCGATCCCAGAAATGACGACAGACAGTCCACCCACACCTTGGGAGCAAAAGTTATCATCACTAGAAAACCTCAAGGACCGTGTTCATCCATGTTTCTAGAAGCATGCGACTGGACAGCAGAGCAAGTTCACGAGTCCACAGGGAGTTAAGCGTCACGCAACACTAGCTCCTAGCTTCCATCTGCGACACCATCTTTTAAACATGGCCAGACATACATGACTTTTCTACTGAAATTATTATCTACTGATCTTATATTAATTGTTGCTGTATCTTTCTGTGTGACACTGTACAATTTTGAACTTTAAAAAGTGACCCATAGAAACTGCAGGGGATAAAATACCCACAGTAAAATGTTTTTGCGCAGATATGTCCATACTCACAAAGCACCTGAGAAATGCTCTACAGACTTCTGGATCTGGACAGGAAGACTGATCCCAGATTTTACATTTTATATGTAGCATCTTCCACAAGACAATACACAAGCGCCTTTTTTTAAGCAAATGCTGTAATATTCAATGCTGTATTTACAGAACTGCTATCAGAATTAACAATGCACTAATACTTATCGCTTTATGGTAAAAATATAACAGAAAAAATGGCACACAGAGCTCAGCAAGTAGCTCTGGTGACTGACGATACTATGCTGCTCTTAAAGTTTATGGCCTCCCAGGCAAAGTCAATGGACCAGATCAAGTGAACGCTCTTCAGAAATGTCAAACCAACAGTTTAAATTAGGCCGCTGAACTTTGCACTAAAGTTGCTGAAGCGCAGGCACACATTTTGTTCCACCTGCACTGCTGTGGAAGGCAGTAATTTCCAGCCTAGTGAATGTAAAAAGTAGCTATAGGATCAAAAGAACTGTTCATGACAAGACANCTATCAGTAACTACTTTATTCTGAGCAACACTGAAAAAAACCAAGTTGTTTTTCAAAAGAACACTATGAACAACTAGAGGCTTAGCAAACTACAAAAAAACTATTCCCTTAACACAGGTCATCACAGAGAAAATGTAGAAAAGAGCTAGAAAAAGAACAGTGGTGATTCCAAGCAGGCAAGTATTTTTAAGACACCTTAGACAAAGCAATTTAATTCTGAAGTCTGATTATCACTCTTAAAGACTGGACAATTCCTGAAAAATTCTTCTAAAGCCTGAATCCAAGCTTCAGACTGCCAAGGGTTAAGGCTTGAAACAAACACAAACCGCAATTATAGAAAGATCCAATGCCTAACCCTAGCAGTAAGCCCAGCACTGCACCTTCCCCAACACAATAGATTTAACGACAGAGAATGAGTGGAAGAACAAATTCTCAGCAAATCCATTATCCTCTGTGCTTCCACTGTTAGCCATAATTTCTACCTTAGAGACTTGTCCTACTCATTGCAAGGAGGAATTCCAGGCATCAAATTCTTTCTAAGCACAGTTCTTTTTGCTTGCACATGCTTCTGTAGCTGGAAGGAAGTTATAGAGAACTCAGTGATACAGCAGGGTACCGCCAGGTAAAGCAGCTATTCAAGCATACAGAGTTAATACAGACCTCTTAGCCTTGTAAAAAAGGAAGGAACTGAGCATGTGCAGAGGCATTTGCAGGCACTGATTTTATTTGTAGTTTGTTTAGTTTGCTACACTGCAGTAGGAGTACCTTAGCTATAAACTGCCCCAAGGAATTGAGGTGTGCTGTTTCCAAAGATTTGCAACATCTGTACATACACGCTTCCTGTAATTAGTCATATGGTGGAAAGAATGATTATTCTTATAAAAGTTTAAATGGGTAGTAAAGCATACTATTTTCTTAAGCAAGACAAAAATAGCCATGCTTGTGAGAGCAGATGACTCCAACTTCTTTACAGCATCTTATCCAGCAATGGGAGTTAGCAGCACGCAAACCCTATACCAGGCCTTTTTCTGCAGGTTCTCATTCAGAGTGGCACAGCCCCACTCACTTCCCACATGCTCAGGTTTAGGATGCATCTGCCAGGGAAGCCCAGCTCTAAAGCCTAGCCCCTGCTTTTGCATTCTCCCCAAGCACACCCCAGCTGGAGCTACAGGTTCAGAACTCCTACAGTTCTCCGCAGAAACTGCAACTTTGAAGTGCTCCACTGGCAAATTCTATGAAACACAGATCAGAAACACACTGGATGCATTTCTGTATCACTCCCTCTCCTCATTCCTGTATGGCCCACCTACTCTCTCATCCTTCCTGCTCTCTTCCCTTCACTTTCCCCCTCTGTATCCACACTCATTTTCTACCATGCTACTCCTTTTTACCTCACTCAGTTATCCCCTCTACAAAATCTGTTCTGCCTGCAACAAACTGGAAGAACAGAGCTGTATTTAGAGAGCGTCATCTCTCATACAACAGGCTTCTCTGTTAGCATGGCAAAGCAGTAGGCCACAAACAAGAGGCAGGCCTTCATGAGAAATATAAGAACATCAAAGGGGTTATACTGTCATGAGTGGGCCAGGTCTACACATAACAGCTCAAGAACGTCAATGTCTTTTTCAAAATATCCTGCTCATTTCACACAAGGTCTTAGCAATATCTCACTGTTGTATGTAATGAGTACTTTTAGTGAATACAAATGCACATCCACAAACCTTGGTTGCAGAGAAATCCTTGGTTGTGTATTATAAGCTGCACAGAAAGTCTCCTTCACCTAAGATCAAGATCTCAACTTGCCCGGAGATTAGAAGGAAAACTCTGTTACTCTCTTATATTTCATGAAGATGGTTTTAGCTAAGTTAGGATGTACCTTGGTACTCCCATTTTCCTATTTACTACTTATTGCATATTTGGTAAAAATATCATTAATTCAAGAAATTCACACTCGGTGGAAGTATAAACGGCCAGGGATAGCCTTCTTGCTGAGTGAATATACTTTAGTGCAGCTTTCAAATGCTGTTTTCAAGAAGTGCTAACATGTTTCTGCAGTGCTGGCACCTCCCCTTCCCCTGCCAGACACAGAAAAGCGGCTGGCTCCACAGGCTGACAGAAGCAGAAGCACAACATCCACCTGTGCTGGCTGATGCAACGTCATTAACCCCAGTTTCTGAAACAGGGAAAATACAACAGTAACTGCCAGGGAAGTCTGGGGAGTTTGCCTGCCATTATCTCACGCACTCCTCCCTTACGGCATGCCATACAAACCACAAAAGCCAGCTATGACCCTGTGCAGCCAAGACACACACCCTCCTCTCAGTTACATCCTTAATTTACAAATGCCCCTGTTATTTTCCTTACTTCACCTGGTGTACGCTTCATTCACAACCTGCTCTGCCTTGGATGTCCTTTGGTTTTGCCTTGCACGCTGCCAATCTGTGGCGACACTTTGCTTACAGTAAGCAGACCACTACAGAGAACAGAATGTGGGAAGCAAAGGAACAAGAGCAGTGGCAGCAGAAAGTAGCTGTGAAGCAGGAAAGGAAAAATCCTCCTCCTATCTGAACGCCAGAAGAATCAACTTCATCTATAGTAAAGAGCTTATCTTACTAAGTTTAAGCAGCAATAGGTGTGATTTAAACGCATTTGAGGCTATGCCTATCTGTCTGACAGATGTGGATGACGTAGATACACCCCAAAGCTTTCTTCTTCCAAGGTCAACAACATATTCCAACAACGTTTCTGCAAAGGATGTCTGTTTGAGATTTAGGTAGATAATTCAACAATAGAGAGGAAATTCAGTTTGTCAGAAAAGAAACAGGAAGGGAAGTTACAAGCAGAAGCAAAGAGTGCATAAGATAGAGCTCTGAGCAGTGCTGCCTGCATTATTCGATCTCCTATCTCTCTTCAAGGACAACAGGCAGAAGTTTGAAACTTTTATCTCCAAGCAAGGCAATTGCTCTCCACATCCAGGCAAGAAATGGGGGAAGTTTTTCCAACAAAGTAATCTACAAAGGGAGTCCAAGAGGTATTCTTATATTCTAAAGGTGCTTCTTATGTACTAGCAATTAGGTAATTAAAATTTGCTGTAACAAAGCACATGCCAGAAGCCTGAATTTAATCTTAACAAGGAGAACAAGAACCGAAAGGGGATCCTTGCCCTTCTTATTTTCCTTCCTAATTCCAGTACAATAATACGGAGATTAAGGAGCCCAGAACATATAGGAAACAGCAGCCATTTCTCCTAGCAGTCATTTCACTCCACTGGGAGAACTTCTTCCATTTAATACACCATCTGTGCAACCAGACTGGACTTCCAACAGGTCTAAGAGATGGCTTAGAACGTCCAACCTTCAAGATATCCGAATTCTTAAGACCAAAAAATTCTACTACCCTAGTAGGGGTGCAGCCTTCTGTCTCAGCTGACAGCAAGCGAGACAGAAGTAAGCAAGTTTCTGCAGAGGTGCGATCACTGTCTTCAGTAACAGAGCCAAACACCCTCTGAAGACCACATGGCTCTTTTGCCACACTTTGGCAGGGTTCTTTGTTTCTTCACGGGTCCCTACAAGCTACCACCCACTACAGATGAAGTTAAAATTAGCTCATTAAAAATAAATTAAATCACCAGCAAAGTTGTCATGTTTCAAGAAAAACACATACAGCCTAGATACTTGAAAACAGCACTGAAATGATCTGCTAACAACTTGCTACTGCCAGCAGGGAGCAGCGAATAAAAGAAGTCACATCTACCTCAAAGTCCGGGAAGTGCCAAAACTTCTAAATTTAAGAATAGTGAATTTCAAGTTCTTGCCAAAAGTACGTATGCCCCCCCCTCCCCGATTTGCTCCCACCTAACATTTGCATTGAGAGTTAGACAGACTTGTGAAAAAATTGGCAAGATACTGCATTCTCTGAGTTCCTAGAAGGAAGGTAGCCCATTGAATTAAAATCTTCAGAAGTAGGAAAAACCTTAATAAGTTTTTAAATTAAGAGCTTTTGAAGAAAGCATTAGCAAACAGCAGTTCCTCATGGGGAAACAAATAGTCTTGTTTCCAAGACAACAGGGTTCTGCTACCTCACCTCCCTTGCTTTAGAGTTTGAGGGCATACAAACACAGAAGAGTCTCTGCTTCTGTTGGGTAAGAAGTAACCCAGCAAGACCTTCCCAGCTAGCTCTCTACTGCCAACGTAGACAAGCTCAATACTACAGACTTCTGCAGAAAGAATGGTACTGGCCTGCAGATGGAGAGCTACTGTCAACAAAGAGTACTTGACTGCCCAGGCAAAAGCCCCTCTAGTGTCTACGCAGCACATGCAGTCCATGCTGAGCTTTGACCAGCATATGTTGACTTTGCTCATTGTATGGGGTAAAACGTACGCCACTGGGACAAAGCTACAGCTTCATTCTTACACTGCTCTGCCAAAGCCAGGTGAAACGATGATGGGGCATCAGTACTGCAAAGGCAGCGCGAAGGCATTACTACTGTATTTCACAACCATATTCTAGCTTAATAAATGGGCAAAAATCTGAAATACGCACCAAACTAAACATAAAACCTGTTTCCTTTTAAGGCTTCTCTACATGGGAAAGGAATCATAAAAGCTGGTCTGGAATAAATTAAGGGAGGTTAAATGTTCTTTAACATCCTATCACTTTCCACAGAGCACTCTGCTCGCTAATTCCTTTTCCCTGAACGATGGCATCGCTGCTGAAAAAGCGGAGCTCACCAAAGAGCACGGGTGTACCACGCGTCATCGATCGCAAACAGACCCTCTGATCTTCACTTTTCCAAACTCCGGCTAGCGATGCCAAAGGGACCATCTCACCTCAGGACGGGGCCTCCTGCGCACACGAGTGTTTCCATGACTCTTTTTGAGCACGAAAGCGTGCAGGTGTGGAGGGCGTAGCGGTACTTACGGTCCCAACCACACCACCTCGCCTTGGGGTCACCTACCGCCGCAACAACAAACGCAGCACATCACCAATTTCTCAGGGACGCTGGGCCTGCCAGCCTGCTGTTCTACAAACCCACATCGCGGCACAAAGCCGTAAGAGATGCGTCCGGGCTAGTATCGAAAAGCACAGATCTCGCAAAAATACCTGGAAACAGGAATGCACAGGAGCTTTCAAGCACCCCCTTAAATAACAAGTTAAAAGCAACATCATCCGGTTTTTTGGGGGGGGGGGTTTGATGTCTCACTCTTGCATCTCCTCCCGAGACAGCTGTTTGTACGCCCCGATTTACACACGACAGCCCGGCACGGCTCGCGGGCGCTCAGGACGAACCTTTAATGAAAGGCAAACGCGTAACGACAAACCCACCGACGCCGCCAAACACAGCGGCGCCCTGCAGACGACGACGACGACCGAAACCGCGACGCGGCACGAAGCAAACGCCGGGTGCCAGGGCCTCCCCAAGATGGGGGCTCGGCGCTGCCCGCCCGGGGCGGGTTCTCTCAGCGGCGGCGGCGGGCGACGAGGCGCGAGGGCGCTGCTCCC
>VYZV01005070.1:3747-17241 GCA_013401275.1 Pandion haliaetus | reverse complement strand
GGGCGGGGGGGTCCCTTCGGGCAATGGCGGGCTGGCGTCGGCCGAAGAGCGATGGGGGACGGCCGGTCGTCCCTCCCCTGGCCGCGCGCCTCGGCCCTTCGGCTGCCGCGAAGCCCGTCGGCCGTCAAGGCCTCGAACGGCGTTTGGGGTCGTGAGAAGGGGGGGGGATGCCCGGAGAGAGCCCAGGCGCGGCCCCGCGCGGCTGAGGAGNTGCCTGCCCCCCGGTCGGCGGGGTGACCGCCGGGCCGGGCGGACTCGCGTGGAAATGCCGCGGCGTATACTGGCGCACGGCTTTTTTTTTGTAACGTCAGTGTTGCAGATGTGGCCTGCGTCGCGTGATTTTGTTCTCAGATGCCTCTTTTTCGAAATCCCTTCTTTAGCAAAATGCTGCCGACCACTTCAGTTAGTCCGCGGAGCCAGGGCAACGGTGCGCTGAGTCCCCGAGATGCTGCGAGGCACACAGCTGGGGCAAAACGCTACAAGTACCTGCGGAGGCTCTTCCACTTCCGACAGATGGACTTCGAGTTTGCTCTTTGGCAGATGCTTTACCTGTTTACTTCACCACAGAGGGTTTATAGGAACTTTCACTACAGAAAACAGACAAAGGACCAATGGGCGAGAGATGATCCTGCTTTCTTAGTGCTTCTCAGTATCTGGCTCTGCGGTGAGTGCAGGGGAACAGCATAAAAGAGAGGAGGGGGGAGTTTAGGGATGAACATTCACGGCCCCCCTGATCACACACACGCACACAAAGGACCAATCCATATGGATTCTTTTTTAATCAAAGTAGCATACAAGAAAACGGCCTAACCTTTTGGAAGTTAAGGTGGGAACTAGAAAACAGAGGAGGTGTAACTAATGCTAATAATCCTGAATTAACCTCTCTATTGCAATGCGTTTTCTGTTGCGTTTCAAACTATGTAGTTCTCTGTAACTTTACAGACAGTAATAAAAAGCCATGCCACACAGCAGTGCTTTAGTTAAAAAACACCGAACGCTTGCTTTCTCTGAACGTTACGGAAAAAATACTGTTTTTACAATAAAGGCCCTGGTGAGATTCTGTATATTGCAGAATGAAGCTATAAACAAAAAGTCTTGTGTAATTCTTAGATCGAATTGAAAACGCAGTAAGAAGCATTATTGTAGTCTTCTGTTATGTAGCACGTTGCTGTTAGTAATATCAAAACTGTTAATTCTGCAGTGAAAGTATGTGTTGCCACACACATGGTTTGGGTTAACAAGGAGCTTTTGTAACACAAAGAATATTCAATTGTGATGTGTGAATTCTTTAAAAATAGTTTCGGCAGAGTAATACAATTTGCTGTTACATCATTAAGCCCAAGTACAGATGAGTGTTCTCCAATCTGTGAAAGGGATTACATTATGAATAAGTTGCATTATACCTAGGTTTCATATTTACCTATATGAAAAAAAAAGAGCTGTTGGACAGAAAAGTCTCCTGGAGAACAATAATAAGGAAACTGGAGATTTTGTAACAGTATACTCAAAAAACCATACTGGTTTAAGATGTCATGCTTTCTTTTCCACAGCTAACTGTAATAATCTTTTTATCCCCTCAGTGTCTACTGTAGGATTTGGATTTGTGCTGGACATGGGGTTTTTTGAAACAATAAAGCTGCTACTTTGGGTTGTATTCATAGACTGCGTAGGCGTTGGCCTCCTGATTGCAACTCTCATGTGGTAAGTAATGATGTCCGAAACTGAGTTTGGTATTGCTGTTTGGATATGGGATAGTCCTCTGGTGTTTGCAAGACACTTGGTTCTCTGTTTGGGGCAAAATTATAAAGTATGTATTGACTATAGTTAGCTGTTGGGCTAACTGTTTCAAAATGTTGCTTTAAAACAGAATGCATCTTTTTCTTTACTATTTCCTGCAAAAGATGAATGTTCAGAAAGTCTGTATTATGATGAACATTTCAGCTTGTTTTCTTTCTTCTTGAGCTGGTGAATCTTCAGCAATAATGCCAAATAAAAAATGTGGTGATCAAAAAATTTGTGATTCCTTATTTTGGTTGAACAGCTTAAGTAATGTTAGCCCGAGGATGATTATGTTCAAGTAGGGCAATATACAATTGGCCCATGCTTCTTGCTGAAGACTTTAGCTGCTTCCACTACAAGGAATGTCTGTTCTATTTTGTGCATGTTGGCTTTGTTGCTTTGGTGGTAGTCGCTGCCAGCCTTATCCTGAAACGTCCAGAGGCTTACAGAAGGGGAGAGGCAATAGTGAGTCAGTTTATAGCCCAGGCTTCAGCACGTTAGAGATGTGTCCTGCACCAGCAAGGGAACCATGAAACCACGGGAAGTCACTGTTTCTGCACTATGGCAAGGGGAGGGCACCAAAGAAAGAATTTTTATTTTACCAAGAACTTAAGGAAGCAATGGAGCTGACATCTTAAACTGATGCCAATCGGAAAAGGGATAAATTCCTTTCGGATGGTGACCTCGGAAACTCCCACTTGAAATTGCAAACTTTAGGATGAGGCACATACAAGAACCATAGCTGATAAATGAAAGATGGGTTCAGAGAGTCTGACCTACTCTTGTGTCTGGGACAGCAACCCATAAATTGCTCGGGGAAGAGCGTATCGTAATGTTCCCCCCCGCCATCCTCCAGCAATGTCTCCTGAACCAGACAAACTTCAGCATCTGCTGGTTTTCCTCTGCCCTTTGGTTGGCTTCCTGCAGGCCTCGGTACCAGCCACCTGGCTCCAGTTTGGTCCAAGTGCCTTCTTCCAGTGCAGGCTCACCTTTTTGTTTTTAAAAGCTCCCCCCATCCCTAATGAGTCTAAACCCCTTCTTGCCTCTCTTCACCTTGCACCCAGGCTCTGCCTCTCTCTGACCTTGCACTTGGCACAAAGAGTATGTCAGAGGAGGCTACTGTGAAAGCTCTGGTCTCTAAATTCTTATTTCTGAGCATATATCGACTTCTTGTTCCTCTAAAGGGGATGTCAGTGGAACTTCAGCTGAAGAAAACAAAGTCTCAAAGCTTGTTCTGTAGTCTGTAACACCAGGCAATGTGTCTTCTGTTAGCACTCCTTCTCAGTAAGGAGAATGGGCTCATCTTAAGGGTGCTAGCGTGCCCTCTTTCTGTCCTCGCAGCATGCCACTTAGGTAGAGCTGAAATAAGCCATTTCTGTGTGAGGGGTACTGATCCATGTACAAGCACTTCTCTGAAGTAATTTCTGTGTGTGTACTAACAAAAACAGCATGCTGCCTGAGAACTTGTCACTGCAGTGACAAAATTGTAACACTGATCTCTTAAGAAAAAAAAAAAAATTGTTTCTGTATTACCAGCAGTGTATCTCAGCTGCCCATTGAATGCAAGGAATGTAATTACCGTTTTAACAAAAATGTTTTAATGGTAGGTCTGGTCTGCACAACTCTTGCATATTTTTCTCCCACATAGCAGAAACTTTGCCAGGGTAGAGAGTTGGGATCACTTATGGCTTACTGTCTCAAACCAACGTTTTGTCAGTCAGCTTTATAGATTCACGTTAACAACATTCTCAAATATCTTTTCATGTAGGTTCATTTCTAATAAGTACTTGGTGAAGCAGCAGAACAGAGACTATGATGTGGAGTGGGGATACGCCTTTGATGTTCATCTGAATGCTTTCTATCCACTTCTAGTCATTTTGCATTTCATCCAGCTGTTTTTCATCAACTGTAAGTAGAATATTTTGTGTGCTCTGCTTCAAAATCATGTTCTGATCAAAACAGCTGAAAGCAGTTGTCTCTTGCAGATGTCATCATATCTGATTCAGTCATTGGGTATTTTGTTGGGAATACATTATGGCTGATTGCAATCGGCTATTACATCTATGTGACGTTCCTAGGATACAGTGGTGAGTAACGGCAACTTCTCTCTTTGACTAAAAACAAGAGCATGACTTCAATCTATTAATTTGATCTTAGCCTATTAATTTGTAAAGCAGAGGCTTAGCTGGCCGTTGAAGTAATTCTTTCTTTTTGGTAGAAGAAGTTTGGTAGAAATTCACCAATCCATACCTTTCCAGCTGGGTGGACATCTTCACCAAAGAATTTGTATTCTTCACCATACCAGCTGCCCTTCTTGTATTACAGCTGTAGCACTGCAACTTGGTTTTCCTCTTCCTCTGTAAATCCACCTCAAAATGTTTGCCTTGGATAAAAATTCTGTAGCGAGACTAGAGTTCTAGGTAAAACAGTTTCCCAGGGCGCTACCTATACCAGTTAACTCAAGTACTCTTCCACCTGTGATAATGGTAGGACTAGTAGGGCAGAGATGACAAACCTGCCCCTTTGCGAAGGCTGGCAGAGCCGTACTATTCTTTCCTTGCTCTCTACCTTCCCCCAAGGCCGTTCTTCAGGAAGCACCTTCTTTGAAAGAGCACTGCTTTATACATGCTTCCATTGCTGCTTCTGTTTCAGCACTGCCCTTTCTGAAGAACACAGCTATTCTTTTGTATCCGTTTGCACTTCTCATCGTGCTCTATTTGATCTCACTGGCCTGTGGATGGAACTTCACCAAGATGCTTTGTTCCTTTTATAAATACAGAGTGAAATAAAACCCGGACTTCATGTATCTAATGTTTATTTTGTTTTTATCTTAGCTGTCTTGACAGTAAAGAAGTTAAGAACATTTTGTAAATGGTTGTAAATTTCTCTTTATTGTAGATAATTGTGTAAAAAAGTTTGAAGTGTCCTTTTTTTATTAAAATATTTACAACAGTAAACATGTTAGCAATTTTGTTCAAATACTTTTGCAGTACATTCCTAAAAACAAGTTACTTGTACATCTCTGTAGCTTAAATTTAACTGCAACAAGTCTATTTAGCATAACTCTTACTGCAGGTATTCTGCACATACTGGCATAAGCTCTATATTATGGGGGTTTTAAGTGACACCAAAAAGCAGTTTTATGTAAGAATAATATTGGAATACCTTGCCTTGGGACTGCGTGAAAGTACGGATCTTAATAGTGTTGCGATAGTAAAGCAACAGCTGGCTGTAGATACAGAACTGTCCCCTCCTTTTATGAAAGAAATAGAGAACAGATTTATTTTAATGACCACTTCAAACATACACGGACAATGGTGGCACACAGAAGAAACAGTGATGAAAGGCACAATTAACATGACCCATATCAGGTTTCCAAATATAGCAGCAAGTTTTTAAACTCAGATCTCTAGGAGTCCAGTAGGTATTACTACATCCACCGTTATGAGGGGCAGGTCACTGAACATGGAAGGAAAGTACACGTTGAGTTTGGCTACCAGGGCGGGCTCATGGCAATGCCTGCAGCTGCAAAGTCCACAAGGCAGGAGTACAAACTGACTGTCACAAAAAAACACCTTCTGGAAAATGAAGATGATGACTTCTCAAAGCAGCATTCAGTATGAGAGATGAGCACTAGGATTCGGTTTCCAAAACAACGCAAGAGTAAACTGGTTACAGTAAGACTCAATACTAGAATTTGATCGCTAAGGAAAAACTGTATTTATCTTAAAATGCCAAATATGCTGGCAGTGCATCTTACAGTACTGTGTGTTTCAGCCACTGTTAAGGCGTGGAGAGAATCATGTTCCCCTCTCAGCAGATGCTGAGCCATGTTCTCCTTTGAACAAGGAAAGCACTGAACCACTGATCCACGGAAAGCAAAGGATTCCAGTCAGGACCTGCTCCCACCCTGGCTAACAGCACGAGCTCCCGTCCAGCAGGCAGCCACAGCCTAACTGTACACCTTTTCCCTAACAGGAATCCTAGCACCAGCGATCACCCACTTCAGTTCGACAGTAAAAACACATCATATTTAGTGCCCGATGGTGCGATACCTTTGAAATCAATGAAGGACTCAGGGCCTGTGTACCCTCCCTTTAGAGATACCAAAGTCCCCTGGAAAGAAGGCTTCACCGTTCCCAAAACTGAGCTTGCTTTAAGTTCTAGCAGCTCACTGTTTACAGCAGAAATCAGCAAAACCCTTAAAGAGACTGCTAAGGTCGGAAAAGTGACACTTTCAAAGACTTAATTCATCAAGTCTGTATGGGGTACATTTTTTACGTCAGCAATCAACACTAACCTGAAAACACCAGTTGTTTAATAACCTTTCAGCATTATGCTGGTGATTGTAAAGACGACTTAAAAACAAAAGGGTTTTTTTCCCTTTCTACTACAGTTACTTGCTTTAGCTTTTTCAGAATACATCCTTCCTAGTAAGAACAAATACAGAACCTAGGGTTAATTTATTTCAGGGGAGCAAGGTTTAAAGAGATTTCATTCTTTTTTTTTCCCCCACAAGACTAAAATAGTATTTTCCAAGTTGGAAGCAAACTACAAATTACTACAATACTTCATCTGGAGTGAATATTTCCAACAAACACCAGAGATCACTGAAATGGTAATATACTTGGGAAAAAAAATGAAGAAAACACGTTACATGGTTGTTCAATTTTGCTAAGACTCCACACTCCAGCCCATTCAAGGAATCGTGTATCACATGGGCAAAGTATAAATTGCTTTGTTCTAAGCTGACTAAAAGTATTTATAAACTGCTTTTGAAACAGCTAGACAAGCAGCGACAGACAGAAGAGTCCAGTCTTTTATTGGTCCACAAATCATATCTTTATCTGTTTGAATTTTTCTAGGCCATCTTTCAGTTAAGAAAAAACAAATTTATCTATAGGAATATTTTCCATCAATGCAAATACGTGGTTGAGATGCCTGCAAAAGCGCAAAGCCTTATACAGTGCTTTAGAAACACTCTTTAATTAAAAAAAAAGTGCTAATTTGGGATCATGTCCTGTTCACATTATTTACAGTTTTCAGTAGGGCTACCCACTGAATGAGCAAAGCAAGATGACACTGACAGTCTTCTATTTCCTTGGTCCAGAGCAATCCTGCTCAGCTCAGAAAAGCCAGTGCTCATATCAGCCAGGCTGTTAGGCATCCAGTATGAGGAGTTAAGAATAATTTGCTCAGGTCACGAAGGTTTCTGGTAATGCCTTTGGTTTCACAAAAATTCTCTTTTCTGAAGCTTTAACAGCATCAGAAGGAGCTAACAGGATCATAGAACAATGCAGTTTATTTTAAAACACTTTCCATTATTTGATTACTGTAAGATTCAGTGGCCTAGAGAGGATTTTTAAGGCCACAACAAAAGTAACTCAAAACTAAATACATGTAGGAAAAAAATCCCAAAAATCAGGTAACAGGTTTAAGATGCTGAGAACTCTTGTGGTAATACTGTAACTTAGATAGACGTGTAAAAGACATCAGCCCCTCCTGAGCACACCCAGTCATAAACAGTGCCTGAGCTTAATGACTGTTGAGCCAAACGGCCGAAGCAGTCTTATTTCACTGTAATTCCAGGAAGAAGAGCTGCACCACCTTAGCCCAACTTGGGGATTGGAATTGAAAGGTAGATAGCCCAAAACAGCTCTCTGCAGAAATAACTAGATAGAAAATATTTTCCCTGCTTTTTCTATTTCTCAGCAAAACTTCCAAGCAAATTTGCAGAACTATCTGATTATACCAGGTCTGAATTTTCCTGAATCTACGAAATGTAATTTGTATTAATGTGGCACATTTATTTAGAAAGCATATAAGCTCAGGAACATTTAAAGTGTTAAAGCAGCCAAAAGTATTTCCAACTCCCACTAGTACAATGTAATAAAAATGCAACGATCTTTAGAAAAAAACCCACATATTTTACCAAGCACTAGTTAATTTGTTGTCTTTGATAAATTTAATCTCAACATTTTTGAAAACTAAATATACTGTTAACCAGAGTCCTGCAATCAATGTGGTAAGGGTTCTATATGTTTCAATATATTAGCAATGATTCATCTTAACTACTGTGAAACATCAGGAACAGCGATGCTTTGAGAATAAGCACACAGCTTTCAGAAATAAGTGGTACCAGTAAACTTTTGAACTCGTGGAAAAAGATGAAAGTCACTGTCAGCAAAACTACTTCTTTTAAGGAACTGCAGTATCTAACATATTTCTGCAATCTAAATTGTAATAAATGGCTATAGTTTAAGTACTTGCATCATTCATTCACAGGCACAGCTGAGAAGAAAAACCTAAATACTTTCTTAGACCCTTGCTAGCTAACATGTGATAAAAAGCCATTGCATGGCAATAATTTGACGGCATGGCATTATACATACAACGAACTGGGCTGCAGCACCAGAATAGGCTAGATTCACACAGGAGTCTGAGCCTATTCACCCACGTTCCTAAATCCAAGAATAAACTCCATTTACGAGAGCCCACAGTCTCTGTGGGCAAGAAAAGCTTTCCAAGTTACATTTTATTTACACCATCTGATGCAATCAGAAATAAGTAAACAAGGCCTGCCTGGTAGCTTTCTACTTTTCTTCAACTTCGAAACAGAAGGTCTTACCTCTGTGTACAAGTCTTGTCTTCCCTGCGTCCCCAGACAACATAGCTAAACCAAAATGACTATGGTCTGTGGAAGTAGTTAAGCTCTTAAACTTGAATATTGCTGAACTGTCACAGCTATGACACCGTTTTCCAACAAGGCAGAAGAAAAGACAGGTTGACTCTATATCCCAGTGGTGATGGCTTGCAGTGCTGGAGAGTCAGGCTTAGGCTCCTGCTCCTTGTATGTCATGAAAAAGAGGCCAAATCTGTTAGTCGAACTTCCGTGCTGGAGATACATATTCAAGATCCCTGCTCTAGATCAGGAACCTTGCAACAGGTTTTGTGCATCTGTGCCCTGACCACAAAGATGTTGGGGATAACGGAGGGTTTTTTCTGCAGGGAAAACTGGGCCAGCTTTCGAGATACCAATGGAGGTTGGTTCACAGCATGGCTGAGAATCCCCAAGCCAGGGTAGATGCCTCCCTCCAGTGTCAACTGGGCACTTTGTTCCTATTACAGAGGAATTTCTGCCTCTCTTCCTGACCATTTCTGACTGGGTAACTTAAATCTTCCCATGGCGGTGTCCTTACACATAAGCACCTAAGCAGAAGAACTCAAGAGCAGCAGCAGCATTAGTAATGCAACAATTCCACTCTGGATTTAATCCAAACCACTTTTCCTGACCGAGTTTCTGATTCATTTAAGAACACTGTTGTTTCCCTTGAAATGAAAAGGCAGGGTACTAACTTGAGGCCAAATTCAGTTCCTATTAAAAGTTAGTGCGAGTTACTACGCTGATCGACAAAGGAGTCACACTGAAGCCTCTGAAGCCTTGTTCTTGAACAACGGAAGAAAATAAACCGTAACTACTCACTGTAATGTATCTAAAATAAACACTGCAATAATAGAACTTTTTAAAAGGAGACCTCACTAGCTCAAATGTATCTAATTACTATTAATTTTTTTGATAAAAGATAACCTCTCTCACTCCAAAGCAAAGCCAGAGAATGAGTCTTTTCAGTACAGAAAATGAATTCGTCCAGCCTAGGAAATGTCTACAAAGATTTTTAGAAAGAACTGTTTGGAATTGAAAAAATTCTTCTAAAATGCAATGGATTCAATCTAAAATCACTGCAGATTTAGTACATAATATGAAACAAGACATTTCAGCATGCTTTTTATGTGGCTACAAACTGTACATAGTGGAATTTCATAGCCCCAAAGAATAATGCTCTTCAGAACTCTGTTAATGCCTCTGAACATCATTCAGATTCGGTGTACAAAACTACATAATTTAGAAACTTAATCTAGTTTTTTTTAAACATGGCAGTGTATTTGAACTATGGTATTAATTTATGTTTGCATCTTCAAAGAAAAATGTAGAAAGGTAACTTAAACTAGAGAATTCATAAAAAAAACTATATCAATTTAAAATTTTACTGCATAAAAATATGTACTTTTCAAATTATTTTAATAAATTAAATATCCCTAACATTTTAATATATATCCCTGACAGTTTATAAAAGAGGGTTCTTGTTATAGAAAATAAATGGAACTCCGAAAGTACCCCCTTCATAAAACATATTTAACAATAATTATATTTTTTCTTCTTCTTCAAGGAATGTAACAATATGTACAACTTCTCTATATTACTATACTATCAAAATAGTACAGGTTAAGCGTAGCAGGGTTCTGTAACCATAAGATGGTAAAGTCACATTAAAGTGGAGGACAACTTAAGCCTCAGATGAACGTTATCAGTGTGGAGCATCAGTTTCTGGATGGATCAGATAAGAAGGGGTAAATACAATCTTCTCATCTACAGTAGATTTCACAAGAGGTAGAGTTCAAGTGAAAATGAAAGAAATCTGGAATAAGGTGCATGCTCAGTATTTCTGATTTGTGACTTGCTAAGGATGCCAGATTTTATAGGAAAAGTTTTCAAGGATTCTTTCTTTTTCCTCTAAAGCTGAGTTCCATGATCAGTTTGTAATCTTTTTAATATGAATCTGAAATAGAGAATCAGAAAAAAAGAAGTCATGTTTTAGGGTATTACATTTCTCAGTAATAAGAGGTAACTGTTTTCAGTGTTAGCCAAAATTTTGAGCTTCAACACACTGACAGATTGAAGAAATCTCCTATTTGCCAGTTTTATTTTTAAAAGGTTATACCACCTCTCACCTCATTCAGAATTGCCCAAACTGCTGAATTTTGTATCACTGAAAGCCGGAATGATGAAATAGGGTTTAGGCTGGGGTCAACTGTTCCTTCAGCTACACCATTTTCAAATTTCCCTGCAAAATAAGCAAAAGTATATCCTCAATTAACTCCTCTTCAACAAACTGAAGTACAAGTCTGTCTCCAGAAAAATGTATCTGTAGTATCACAATTCACAGGTGAAACCTATTGCTGGTGTCTGTAGGGTTGACTGGTATAATTCCCGAAACAAACGATAACCAGTGATTTTAGGTATCGGATTCAGCTTTGCAGCAGCAAATAAGATGGGGTGGATCATCAGAGCACACCAATCTGAACAGGATTACATGCAAGAATAAGAACTGTGGAACTGTTCAAGGGTATGAGCACCTCAAACTCTGGGAAGATTCTGGAACAGATTTTCATTTAATATCATGGAACTAAACATGAAGCCCCTGACTTATGTGTTTTCAACATATTCCTATTTAAAGGATCTTCAATTTTATTAGGATGAGTAAGAATGCAGTTTAAAAGCCCAGTTAGACTTTACACTTAAAACATATACGCAGCAACTGCAATTCATTAAGATGAAAAAACTTGCTTTCATGATAACAGGGATGCCCAACCAATGTCCAGCGAGCTAAATACAATCCACGAGTAAAATTTCTCTTTGTTGACAACGGGCATCCTCCCCAACAGCCACTTGGCTATGGAAATGCCATTCTCATCCCATGATGAGACAGCTGATTGTCTGTAGGGTGAGTTCAAATCCAGGCCAAGCACAACAGCTCACACAGAGGCACTTGTCACAGGACAGAAGAGATGATCTTATACAACCTGGAAATGCCTCTACAATAATCTAGGTCATCAGTCCTGGCAGAGAAGTTGGATGTAGCTGCACTACAAGGAAGAGTGTCACACTAGATCTTTGTTTTGTACATCGGTCTTAGAAAAAAATTTGGAAACAATATTAAGTAAAGACTACAAGGTCACATAACCAAAAATGAATGATCAATACTCAGTTTTAGGTTTGTTTTGGTTTTAATGAAAATGTCTTAATTGTTGCAATAGTAACAATACACATTTCTTTCCACTGTGACATACCTATCCTGAAGTAACCATCCTCTAAGCGTTTGTCTTTGGTTTCTTTGCTTAATACCAGTTCTTCATTCTAGAACAACAAAGCATAAATGAATAATTTATTTTTACATATGACTTTGCCAGGGAAAGACAAATGTGTGTGCACTCTTTGTTATATATCCAGCATCCATCGTTTCTAAATAATTATGAACCAGCCTAGAATAGTTATTTATAGCCTTAGAGAAGCCAACACAAAAAAAGAGCGAGCAGCAGTGTTCCAGAACTGAATGGTATTTGGCTTCAAAGTAGAAAAAAGAAGTACTTTAAGAGCCCCATGTAACTCGCATGGTAACTGCCACATGAACAGAACACATAGCAGATACTGGCATATACAGTAGAAAAAAAGCAAAGGCAGGATCTTGCCGCCTTTTCCTACAGTTGAACCAGATTTCTCTCAGGAGAAATGAAATTTACAGCTAACTTTCTGATGTAGGAATTTGGGCGAGATGAAAAGCCATCAGACCAGCGAGGGAAGCATTGCAATTGTCACTGCCTCACTAAAAAGGGCTGGGTATCAATAAGCTTCTTTAATAAGCACATAAAAATTAAATTGTGGATCAGACCTTCAAAAACAGCTGGAAAATTATAACCAGAATCACATGATCCAATACTAAAAGACCCACTGTAAGAATTCCCTAGTAATCAATTAAAAATGCTCGATGAAACAGGAGATTAAATCCATCAGGGTTTTTTTTTTTTTTCTAATTCCTACTTTTAAGGGAGAAAAGCTGAAAAAGTGGTAGGGGTCTTTTGGATTGGGAGGCATTTTGGAGGGAGGTTGGGGTTTTTTTGTTTTAGTTTAGTTTTGGGGAGTTGTTTGGGGTTTTTTAGTGTGTTGCTTGAGTCCCAGACAAATCCAGTCTGGGGGCACTCTGGTTTTTAAGGGTTGTTTTTTTATTTTCCTGGACTCTGCTTAGGAGGATCAGGGTCGAAGTAGCTGAATGGCCCTCCAGCTCTATTGAGTGCATGGTAGAGAAATAGTTCCCTCAGGAGCGTACCTATCATTCTGCAGCTGCTGTCCTCACATTGGTGACATCATCTTCTGACACCAATGGCTTAGGAATGGGCCAGATGCAGAATATCCTGTTTACCTTTCTATAAATTGTGTCAATAGCAATAGAAGCTCAGTAGCATTACTTCCTTAAGGGAGGCTCCAGTTTGAGGGACATTTCACAGCCAAGTATAGCCAAAAAAAGAGGTGGTTAAGGCACATTTTTTCTCATTATCTTGTGCATTCTTGTGGTATCAGATGGAGTGAGGGCTGCTGCTGCTGTTTTTGTGGTTGAATATATTTCCAAAGGTCTTGAGAAACAAACCCCATAAATCTTATAATATGATATAATATCCCACAATATGATATAATACCCCACATATCATGTTGTATAATTATAATCAAACTGCCAAACTTCTTTTTAGGGGTGGGGGTGGTCAGAATTTCCTATTTTTACTCACTCCCAGGAAGGCAGACTGCAAGATTGGAGAAGTGAACTCCTCCATGATAATNAGAAAGAGATTCAGTGTATGGTAATTTAGGCACAGGCTTCAAGATACCCACACCAGGTGTACGGGAGAAGATAGAAACCCTTTGCTATTTTAATATTAAATAAAATAAACTTGTCTGAAGTAATATCTTAATCCTCTCACAGAGTTTTGTGATATAAATGGTTAGCTATAATATCTAGTTGAGGAAAAAAGAACCCATACCATCTGGCTTCAAGCAAGAACATACTTTAGGTAGTGTAGTTCCCTCCTGAGGAAAAAAAAAAAAAA
>VYZV01005069.1:187-17586 GCA_013401275.1 Pandion haliaetus | reverse complement strand
GAAATGAAACATTGATTCCCATTTCACTGCAGTGTTTTAATTACTATTGTTTGCAAGGATAGGTTGAGCGCAACTTCCACTGCTAAGGATGCTCACTGTACAAATAGCAAGTTGTGAAGTAATTTTTCACAATTTAATCTCAAACAGCCTTCTCTACACAGGCTGGTGCTTGCTATTCATATGTTCAAATTTTAGGAAGTAAAAATTGTATTTCTTTTCATCCGTTTCTTATTTTTAAGGTATGAAAGCATACAGAATTTTTAATAAGTTCACTGTATTCAGTATTTTGCTATTTAACAAAAATCCTACCAAACTTAAAACAATTTACCAGAAAAAAAAAATCTAGCCACTGTGGATTGACTTACAGTATTTGTTTATATTTCTCTGCACTTGGATGTTGCTAAGTTTGGTTTTTTTTCTCTCTCTCTAAATGTTTATTATCGTATGAGCAAGCATTACTCTTAATCCTGTTGTGGTTAAATGAGAAGATTTAGCAATTTCATTCCATGCTTTCATCTTTAACTGTTCTTACCCATGCATGCATGTCTCTTGCTACTGTTGGATCTGTCCCGAAAAAAAATTTGGTCCAGAACGTCATCTATATGCAGTTCATCAAGGGTTATGAGCACATGGGGCTGATAACAAAAAGATTTGCTGTAAGTTTGCATCTTCTTAGTTGGAAGTAGTTAAAGAGGAGAAATTATTGATGATCATGGTATGGGTCTAAATTGCTAATGGGATGGAACCACGAAAAAAGGCAAATGTCACTTTGAAAAATTCCCCACCAGGAGAATTCCAGGAGGAGAGCCAAGGAGAGGGTTGATGGTGCTAGACCTTGGTGTGCAGTCATCTGGGATAGTCAAAACTCCAGTCACAGACATGCAAAAAAATGAACTGAAACTAGTTCATTTGCAGAGAAGGCTACTGGGGTGACAGGAGGAATGGAGAACCTGACTAATGAGAGGAGGTGGAAGGGTGTGACTTGTTTAATTTTGCGAAAGGAAGACTGAGAGGGGATAAGATTGCTCTCCTCAGGGATAAACACCACAAGGGAACAGATCTGTTTAAGTTAAAGAACAATGTTGGCCCAAGAACAAATAGATATAGGCTGACCCTGAAAAATCTTGGACTGGATGTTAAAAGAATATTGCTAACTATTAATAAAGTGTTTTTCAAGTAGTCACAGCCGTCCTGAAAGGATGACCAGTGTACACATGCACCTGAAGCAAAGGGATTTGCACCTCTGAGTGAGGATGGATAGCCCAAAAGAAGCAGAAAGCCTAGCACTGTAGGTGTATTTCTCTAGCACCAGCTTTTTTCCCTTTAAATGTGGTTTACTGAATGAGTCTGATGTGTTGCTTTTATTAGCAAGGATCCAGGTGTAAAGACTGTCTTCCAAGATGTCTTCTCAGCACATATCCCCCAGCACGTTCCCATTAAGCTCCTAAAATTTAACTGATAGAAATTGAATTCGTCTATACAGTGATATATTCCAATTCAAGTGCAAATTGCTGACTTGATGCAGCATTTACTTGCTAATCTGCTACCAATCTGCCAAGTGTATCAGATCATAACACATTATCTTGATAGCCCCTTCTAGTCTTAAAACCCATTAATCTGTGGGTGACCTGACCATAAGTTCACTGGAACCCAGGGTTTCATCGGTATTTGTAGATAATAAATACACTTTTTTTAAAACAGCAAATTATTTTTGCCAACAGGGATTTTGTGTTGGTATTAGCTATAAAAGCTGCCATCAAGCTTTTTTATGACATTTGCAAAGAGAAAGTAAAGAGGCTTTGAAAATTACATCACTTAGAATAGTTTATTTACTTTTGGCTGTCACTAATGAAAGATTTAGAGCTCTGCCCAAGTTATATTGCAGAAGAACAGTAGGGGTTATGAACTTAAAAGCACCCGTTTTTTATGTAGCAGATTAATATAAGATGTACTGTCATATGCTGTAATGTTTTCCCTGTAGGTAAAGCCTCTACTCTGCCGACAGCATTACACTGAGGAAAAATAAATCCAGCTATTGAAGATTTTTCCTAAGATATCTTCACTTTTGTAGGGAGCAGAGATATAGGGGCAAACACTTGGCATAAAATAAGCTAAGATAAGGTCTATTGAGAACAGTATAATAAAATCCTTTTCTGGGAGAAAATAAAGGTTAAAGCCTTTTAGTTACCAGCTTTTCCTGAATTAACATATCACTGAGGTCTTAGTAATTTTTTTGTAACTCAGAGTTGAATAGCACTTTCTAAAATTTTAGTTGTGTCCTTGCCCTAGATGATTTACAATCCAGTGAATCAATCCAGAAAACACTATGTTGTACGTAAACCAATGGTTAAAAAAGCAAAATAAATTTAGATTCTGACAAGGATCAACATAATTTTTAGAGTGACAGCAAGCAATAATGCTTGATTTGTCCAGCAAGGAATAGCCTATTTTCAAAAAACCTGTTTTTACATAAAAGCAGTAGATATTTTTATTTTCTTTCAAAAATATTGCAGTTCCTTGGTCCAGATAGCTCACTGTTCACAAGGACTAGCCTCCTTTGCTAGAAACGTGTGCCTCACATTTGACTTGTTTTGGTTTCTAAAAATGACAGCAACTTTTACTATGACAGGCATATTTATAAGATATCTCTCCCATGCAGATTTGTTTGTGTTTAATAATGTATGAACTGACTCTGCATCTTTTCTCAAATTTTGAAAAACTGCGTGGTCTTGACTTTCTCCCTGGCCATCTATTTTCATGATAACCACCTCCACCCTTTTACAAGATTTGTTTAAAATCTGCCAAACCATTCAAGCACCATGAGAAGAAAAGAAAGAGTCAGAAAAAAATACACTGACAACACATTCACATTAAGTCGTTTCCATGGAACATCATATTAAAAATTAAAAGAAATGCATTGAAAGTATCGTTTGTTGTCCTGCTTTCTTCTGACAACTCATTAGTCATATTGATAGTTGTTTTAATAGCCTTCTATGCATATTTTGAAAATATAAAAGTAAACTCAACAGCAAAAGAGAATTTATATGTCATCTTTTGCAATGGAAAACCTTAGAAGTTGAAACATTTTTGATCATGCTTTATCAACTGACTAAATCTTGTTTTCACAGAAACTGGGAGCCAGAGTGGGAGAGCAGAAGAAAGGAAGTAAAGGAAAGATGGTAGGTGAAAATCAGTTCGAATTGTTCTGTCTTCATTGAACGAGCACTTGCTGAGCACTAAATTGAAAAACAGTGTACATCTCCTGTGGGGATTTGGAGTTTCTAGTACACATAGGCACAGATGTGAATTTACTGAGGGGGAGGAAGACCATTTCCCTAAGATGTGAAGCCACCACTTCTCCTGCTGCCAAGATGATACCTCATGTAATCCCAGTGCTATGCTGTGACTTTTGTCTGATGCTTGACTCTCCACAAAGATAAATGGAGCAAAGATGGGTTGTTGACAGCATGTAAGCAACGTTTCTCTTTTCTCTACTGCAGACTGGCTAGCATCATTCAACATAAACTCGGGAACAGTCTCTAGTCATGTAACTCCCTCTACTCTTTACTTCAGGGTTGTAGATGTCCTTGAAGCCATAAATGCTTTTAAAAAGTTCATTTTATTATTGTGCTTTTAAAATTTTTTATGCTTTTTTTTTAAATGCAGATGCTTACCCAAAGGTATTTCCAGCTAACTGCAGTACATTCAGCATTTATCATACATCAAGAAAGTACAGCAAGTTTTCTCACAGATGTTAACAGAGATGGTCTTTTAGAAAATGATGACCTTAATGATGAAATGACAACTGTGCTCTTAAAATGGGACAAGGAGGGATATTCAAGGCAGAAGGGGAATCAAGTGGAACCTGAGGGAAATACAGTCTTAAACAGAAGGAGCAACTTGTCCAGAATAACTCCTCTTCCCTTCATTGACAGTAGGTGAAATACCCAGCACATATTGTGGTGCTTGCTGTCTTATATTCCTGAACGTGCCATGGAAGTAGAGTGTGAACAGGGTTCCTGGAAATAATTTTTTGGTCTCCAGAAAAAATTTTTCATTGTACCAAAGTTGACTGGTGCACAAAGTTTTGTCTGTCTTCTTTTTTTTTTTTTTTCTTTTGTGTGTGTGTGTGTGTGTGTGTGTGTCATTAAAAAGAAGTAGTAGGAATAAGAAAGAGTAAGAAAAAAATTGAAAATTTGCAATTTTGCTGCAATGTGTGGCCAGAGTCTTCTGGGAAGAACTCAGGGATTTCATGTGACCTGGCAGTGTTTGTTGGATACATGAGCCTAAAGGAAATAAGATGGACTTGAAGTCATATTAGCCTGAGCTTGCCCTCACATGTGACCTTATGCTTCTTCACGTGAGAAGTGAGAATCTTCACAGGGGAACTAAATTACAGGACTTCAGCTAAAAAGCATCAGGTCTGAATTTTAGCATGACGATATTTCTCTGGGACATGTTGCCACAATGCGGGCTGAAAATGATCTTGGGTTAAGTTGGTAAAAGGCAGCCTCCACTTTACAATCCATTCCAAGTATCCTGATTCACAAGGTAATTTATTGCTAGGAGTCATGCTGAAAGGTGTTTACTGGCAGAGGCAAATACAAAACAAATATAGAACAAGTGTGCTAATAAGGGAAATGTTAGAGAGACAAACTTTTAAGAGCTTCCTGTTCTTCCCTGAGATCTGGAAGAACAAGCTGTAACTCTGGCACCTGCCTTGTGCTCTGTGTATCATCTCAGCTAATGTGCTGTCTGTTAAGAGCTGATGCAGAGAAAAAGCTGTTTGCAGGCCTGCAACAATGCTTAGAGGGCTGCTTAGCAATTTCCTATTTCAAACAGTTTTTTAAAAAGCAGACTGATGCAGAACATACTATTCAGATACATGCACAAGATATGTCAAACATTTCTTAGGATCTTAGCATTCTTAGTATCTTAGTGTCAGTAATTTTTCAGTCTAGGTTAGGTTAGACAGATCAGTACTGATATTTAGACCTAAAAAACCCAGAAGCCTAAGCAGTCACCAGCAAGTGGATTACTTGCTGCAAGGACTTCTCTGAGACTGTACAAAGCAGGTCCCACATTGCCAGTACAGCCCAGCCACTGGATGTTTTGGGAAGAATAAGGAATGGGCCTAATACTGATATTACTTAAAAAAAAATAATAATGACTTGTTTTCAAGGAAGGAGCCACTTTTCGTAACTGTCTTGTTGCTTCCATATGCCTCTGGAGACTCTCCATCCCCGTCTGATGCTGCTTTCCCATCGAGGTGCTGTGTTTGTATGTTGTCTGGCCAGGGGAGACCTTCGCCCCTTACCAGCCCCTGTGGCACTGGGGCTAAATGAGGATGTCTCTTCAGCTCACCGTGATCCCCACTTTGGGAGTGCCTCACCCCTGCGTGTGTACCCAGTAAGTTTCAATGTCAGTGGATCCCACAGGCCACTGAGCACAGCCCTGTCCTGCCAGGGGAACATGGGGAGAGGTGGACTCAGAGGTCCCTGGGGAGGCCATGACAGGGCCTCAGGAGCCACTTTGGGCTGGTGCCTGAGCGATTGCCACTGCCAAACCGAGCCCATCCGTGAGCCTGGCACTCCGGCATGACCCACAGGCTGCCTCCCTGCCGCCAGGCCCTGCCTGATGCCTGGGGCTGGGGCTGCCCCTGGCTGCCCCCAGCTCCCCTGCTCCCCGGCTGGGGTGGCGGGACGGGCCCTGCCTGCCAGGCCCTGCCCTGGCGGATGCCGGGGGAGCCCCTGTGGCTCTCGGCTGACATGCGAAAATTGAGTTTGGAGATGGTGAGGATAACTGTTCTTCACGTGGACAAGCACAGGGTGTTATTTTCATGTATAAATATATGCACTTAGTAATCCATGCCTTTTTAAAATTCTGATCTTTGAGAACAAGTCCTCCAATAACCCACATGTTCAGGTAACTTCTGCAAGGGGAAAGGAGTGGGTAGGCACTGTCAGAAGCATGTCTGTGGTCACAGGGAGAGAGAGCTGTGGAAATTCGGAGCAGGGAGGTTGAGGTAGAAGGGGCAGGCTATATGAAAACAGGTGCCAGCAGATGCTGGGAAGGAAGAGCAGCAGGCTGTCACAGATCAGAGGCAAGAGCAAAAATGCTCTGCTCTAAGCTTTCACATATGCTATAGAGACACATGTGTAATCCACATAGCTGCTGAACTGCTCTGGATTTTAGTAGGTAACCTGGAAGTTATAGATGGACAAATATGGTAACTATAAGTATGTGATCTACTTGTCCTTGTACCCAGCAACCTGGTTATCAGGAACCTGGAAAAATGCTTGTTGTTGTGAAAACTGCATCCCTTCCTGGGATGTTTTAGGGACTTTCAAGCTTAGCTTATGTTCTAAGGGGTTGCCTATAACTGCAAGGTTTCCTGTGATTCCTTATTAAACTATTTGTTGTTTTTCTTTGCTGCTACTATTCTGGTACCAGAAGTTCATGGAGAACTCTATTCAGCCAGCATACCCAGCTAATTTGCTGGAAACACACACATTCACTGATAAAATCACCCATATTTCCCCAACCCCCCACCCCCCCATGTAACAACAAATATTGTCAAGGTAAAGAATATTTCTTTCTTTTGCAGCCACACCCAGCATACTGTAAGCATGACTCAGTCTTGCATTCATCCTATGCAGAGACGGTATCAGCCTAATTTTGCAAGGGTAAGAATAAATGACCATTCTTTTTCCAGATGACAGCATAATAGCCATAAATATTTCCCTCCAAAGCAAAACTATATAAAAATAGTCTGCAGTATATCCTACTCTTCTTAAAATGTCTGATTATGACTGAAGGTGTGAAGTCAAACTCTATTCTTATTTGCAGTTTAAATCTGGAACATATCCATTGACTTCAATAATGAGGTTCCAGATTTACACTTCTTTAGGCAGAATTTGGCTTAAGTTCTTGCAGTTAAAATTTTTTCACAGGGTTATAACATTTAAAATTCATGTGGTAAAATATATTCTGAAGCAAAACTTTTGTTCCTATGTTAAACTCTTGTAAATCACCCACTACACATGCCCAAAGTGCTATGAGAATATCAGGGGAATGTAGGACTTTGTGCTTCTTTTATCTCCAAAAATCAAATAACTTCAAAATCAGTCTTATTTATAAGCCGGAAAACTGTGATGGGTTTGTCAAGTAATCATAACAGGTCACAACCTTTTTTGCCTCAGGAACAAAACCAAGGGATCTTCTTAATATACAGTTAGTACACAAAGCTATTCCTCTTCTAAAGAAATCTTCTAAAGATCAGACCTTACAAACATTTAGACATGTGCTTCAAGTTCAGTAGGTAAGCAGTTTTTATTCAATTCAATGGAACTACTCTTGTATAATGTTTACTTTTAAATTGAAGTCCTTTGAGAACAGATACATATATAAAATACCATTATTTGCAGTCATAGTATCTAAACCATTACCATTTTCATATGCGTATGCTGATCTGTAACTAATCTAGCCTTATGCATAATAGTGTTGATAATGATGATAATGAAGAAAATACAGGAGCATGGTCTAAACATCTACAGAATATACAGTAAGACATAAACTAGTATGAAGATAAAACAGGAAGATGAACTTGCAGGGAAATGTTTTGATATGTGATATGAGGGTAGAAAAGATGTGAAAGGGAGAGACAAAAACTGCAAACATTAATAGAATTGCCTAGGTTAATTGATATAGAGTAATTCTTCCTAGTGTTTGCGGTCAGTCATTGTTAGATAAGATTGATTTTCCTGGGTACTGCTGTATGTGTCAATATACTGCACCATAAAAGGATAGAATTAGATGTAATATATGTGGTAATAAACTTGCCATTTAGTGTATGTACTCTTGATACATCAGAAGTAATTTGATATTTGAATGATCACATTCCTCCCAAGAAAGGTGACACAAACACCATTGAGGAAGAGATGTGTTGATCCCTCTTTACAATTTCCTGTTAATATAGATTATAGAATTGACACCAACTAAAACCAAAACCAATCAACACACTTCACTAGCTTTCCTGAATCCATTTTTTGGAACCTCACTAAAGCCAATGTGGAGTTTGACATTGGTACTTCAAAGTATAGACCTTCAGTTCACTTCAGTGGCTAAAAATACATTTATCTCTCATGTTATGATTTATTAAATTTGTGTCACTGAAGGGGAAATATAGATGCATAAATAGTATGCCCATATTCCTTATGAATAATATGTGGAAATTGAAATGAAATAAAACAATATGTTGGAGAGTAAAATAATGGGGACATTTGTTATTTTAAATAGTTAACATCTTTGCTATGTATGAGTGTTTAAAGAAATATATAGCCAAACTATTCTTCTAACTTGTTTTTTATTTAGATAATAGGTATATTTATCTTCTATTATATTTATTTAATATTTGTATCTCCCATTAGACTCCTTAAAAGCAAATATTCTAAAAGTTCTGTTAATTCTTTAAAATAAATGTACAAAGTCTCTTACTTTAAAATAGAACAGTTTTGTTTAGTCTAACACATCTTTGACAACATAAAAAAAATGAAACCAGCATAAATATTAGCACTCCACTTTGTCTCTTTAGCTTACTGACAGAAAATCATATGAAATTGTATGTTAGGAGAAGAAGACTACCACAGCTCTTTTAAGATCTGTTATTTCTGTAGAGAATGTATTTTAATGAAAAATTCAGCTCATGTTACAATTTTATCTGTTTGTAACAGGCAAAATGAAGCCTATTTCAGAGAGGTAGACTCAGTTAAAATAAACTATTGCATTAGGCACAGAAGTCAAATACTTTTTCAGTGCTAGAAAGAAAAGTGTTCTATTGGCATGGAAAATTTCCAGATCCCAGTAAGACCAAGGAAGCAGCTTGTTTCCTGAGATGTGAAACAGTGCTTATGCCTCTTCTTTTCTCCCCTTTTCATATAAAAGAAAAACAAAAAAGGAATAAAGTAAAAATATCTTCTTTCTCCCTATTATGAGACCAATTGCAATGCAGCTATGTGAAATTAATATTGTATCAAATAAAAACCTGTTTTCACAAAATAAAACCAAACCCATTGCAAACTAGAATATACATAAGCAATGCCAAACACAGCAAAGAGACCATAATAGGACCGTAATGCTTATCTTATTTACACCACTGTGCTTTCATCGTCAGAAATAATTGTGAAGGGGAAGCATAACAAATCTGTCAGAGTTTTCTGATGCTAAGTGGCAGTCATGTATAGGAACAGCTCTTAATTATAATCCCACTTTAGATCCTAACCTTGAATCAGTATTGCTGTGTATTGCTTTTGATTTACATCTACTCCCATTCCAGCTGTCATGGCTTGCTCCTTAGTCTGTCCACCAAGTTTTGTAATTCACCTTCATGGGCAATAGGATGTGATCCATTGGCATCCATGCTTTCTAATGGCTCTTCCTAACTGTTGCACCACCAGACATGCAGTGAGACCAAGAATGTAGCATTCCAGACAGAGCTCTTCTAAGATTTTCATTGACAATGGCTTGTACATATATGTCAGTCTTGCAGACTCTGAGCCGGTTTCTGCCTCATGTATGAGACCTCTCCCAAATGCAATTTTTCTGATGATTATACATGACTAATTTTAAAAGATAGTATCACAATACACTACCTCTGCCATTTCCCATTAAAAATCTCTCAGACAAATAATGTCCTCATCATGAGGCCTGAGGCATACTTCTGACAACCTGCTGTTTATACCTGTGTAGGTTAGAGATTGTTAACACTTAACTCACCTGAGCTCAGTCTTTATCACTGGCTCAGTCTGGTTGTGAATACATGCCTAAAGATGCAGGTCTTTATATTGTGCGGTATAAACCATTTGGCTGCTTCTTTTGACATAGTACCCTCTTTATATCTTTGAAAATTCTACTCTCATGTAAATTTACTGAGACCTTGAGAATCACAGCAGTATGTGTCACATAGAAAAAGTCATTCTTCATGTCCTACTTGTGAATAGATTTTCAGGAAAGCAATAAATACTTGTCAGTGATGCAGTCCTCTTCTTAAAAAATGTTTATGTTATGTATTCATCTCAAGAAGCACTGACTTATGCATCTGACGAGTTTTGGGGGATTTATCATTATCTAGACCTGGAATGAATATGTTTCATTCCCTATCACTTAAAAAAACATAACCATTCAAACTGAGTTACAGGTATTTTGTAATTCATAGTAATCCCTTGTCTTTTAAATATGCTTTTCAACAGTGATGGAATGTATTCACTTGTTCAACAGAAAATGGACTTACCAAAATGTGGAACAGCTTTCCAAGCTTCTCTGCAAAAGCTAATCACAAGAGTTGCTTGTGTTGGAAAACCATACTGCTTTATGTAGTTGTTAATCAGAGATTTTATTGTAACAGAACATATTTCTGATTAATTGTCCTCTACTTCTGATATAGCAATAAATTGATTTGCTTGTTGAGTTATACCTACCTAATCAATATATCATCTGCCCAGTACAAGATCTTGTGCTTTGGAAGCCTTGCTATAACTATGGAAATGGTGAAGCACACAGTTATCTGCTACCTATAATCTGTGTTGTAATAAAATAGTATTTTCTACAGGCTCAGGCAGTTTGGGCTCCTCTGGTAATCTGCTCTACAAGCTGGCCTTACAGATTTCTGTAAGGTTTGCATTGCAGGATTTTTATGTGTGCGTCCCTGTACATGCTCACCACATTTGTACTCAGTGCAAGAGTTGAACTTCATAACATAGATCAATGTTTTTAGCATCATTACAGTAGTCCATTAGATGCTTTCATGGTAATGTAACAGCAAAGCACCTCTCTATTACATCTGTCCCATGTTCTCCTATTAAAGCTTTGTGCGTTACAGTTCCTACTGGCAAACATGGCAGCCAGGTTTTCCTTCTTGCTTTCTATAAAATTTCATTCTGTTTCAGTAAGAGCTCACTTTAGTTGTAGTAAAGAAGTTCCCAATCTATCTTCCCATGTCCAACTGCACGATGACAGGGTGTTATGGGTTTGTGTGGCGCGGTTTTCTGTGGTAGTGGGGGAGGGGGCTGCAGAGGTGGCTCCTTTAAGAAGCTGCTAGAAGCTCCCCCGGCTCCAAGTCGGACCCACCTCTGGCCCAGGCCGACCCCATCAGTGATGGTGGGAGCGCCTCTGGGAGAACAGATTTAAGAAGGGGAACCAGCAGTGTGTGGGGGGTTGGAACGTGAGAGGGACACCTCTGCCGATACTGAGGTCAGTGAAGAAGGAGGGGGAGAAGGGGCGCCTGAGGAGGCTGATGGCCCTGCAGCCCGTGGTGAGACGGCAGGCTGTCCCCNTGAAGGACTGTCTCCCGTGGGAGGGACCCCACGGTGGAGCAGGGGACGAGTGAGGAATCTTCCCCCTGAGGAAAGAAGCGGAAACGACGATGTGTGGGGAGCTGAATCAACCCCCATCCCCTGCTCCCCTGCGCCGCCGGGGGGAGGAGGTAGAAAGCACCGGGAATGGAGCTGAGCCGGGAAGGCGGGAGGGGTGGGGGGAGGTGTTCTGATGTTTGGTTTCCCTTCCCAATACCCTTGTGTTTTGTTTTTGTTTTGATTTGTAGTAAATGAAATTGATTTTGTTTCTTCCCCAAGTTGAGCCTGTCTTTTGCCCGTGACCATAAGTGGGGAGTGATCCCTCCCAGTCCTTATCTCGACCCATGAGCCTGCCTTTGTATTTTCTCCTCATCCCACCATGGCCAGGGAAGGGGGTGGGGGGGTGAGTGAGCGGCTTCATGGTGCTTTGTTACCGACTGGGCTGAAACCAAAACCACGACACAGGGCCAGAGAGATTAGTCCAGAAAAGCATAGAGCACATAAAAAGCAATGTGATGATTGGAAAGTCAGACAATAGGAGAGTTAATGCTACGAATTTATATCCATTTATCGGGCAGCAAACACTGCATTCACACACAACAGAGCACTGTATTATCTAGTTGCTGCAGAGCTCCATCATGTTTCTCTGACCACTGCCAAGTTTTCCTGTTGTCTCAGCAGAGCTGTCTTCCCTTGGGTGCCCTCTGTGGTTAGTCTAATTATCTGCAGGATCGTTTGTAGAGCTTCTTGTACTATAAAATTTTCATTTTTGTTACTGCGGAAGTCTTCATCTTTGCTGTCCTGTGTCTAGATTCCTTTTGTATTTACCATCTTTCAGCCTTCACTTGAATTAAATTAATATTTTCTACTTGGATCTTTGCCTTGCCTTTCTTCTGTTTCTGATCATGTTCCACCTTGATTGACACTGTAATTATCATGTCCCCAGCTATTATGTGGATGTCTATAATAACTCCATATGTTTCACTGTTGCTTTGTTGAAACAATTTCCTCATTGCCCTTATTCCAAAAGCTAGATGTTATCTATGTTGTAGCTGCCTCAGGAGTTCCATAGTCTAGATGATTCCTCATTTAAACAGACTTGCCAATATCAGTTGTTTTTTTGTCTAGAAGAGTAAATATGTTTTAACCAAGTAGCCCATGCTGAACATCTGTTTGTGAACAAATGGAATAATGCTTAGAAAAGTCCTGTTAAAATGTCTGGGATTAAGATAAATTACAGGCTTTTTTTAGCTGTGACTAAATTATAAACCTCTGTGGATACGTTCATTTTGGCCTTGACGTTCATTTAGAAGACGCTTGGGTACAATTTTGAGCCTGTCTCCATGTAAAGAGGCTATTTTTCTGGCCAAGCTGGATAATAGTGACTGACACATGTACTCTGCTGGCATATTTACAGGCCTGCAAGGGCTTCTTGAATCATACAATCAGATTTTTCTGTTTGTGCTGGCTGCCTTAATACTCAACACTTATATTAAGGTATTGTGGTTTCTCAGTCTAACATGAGAGACAAAGTGGTGAAGACTTGACCTTAAATGGTGTTCAAGGGACTTCGCTTGGAACTGCCATCTGTTATAAGTGTAACACCAAAGTAGGTGGGACCCTAGCATCTGATTCAAAAGTTGAACTGAGAAAAACTTAACTTCAGGTCCAGTATCAGTCTTAATTATTAAAATGTGGAAAACTGAACTACTTTTCCTGCTCAGCATTATTCTCTTCTGGATGCAGGTTTAATCAGATTCAATTTCATCTATGCATTTTGAGTGTTACCATACAGGTAAACTTAGTTCAACTCTGCATATGAAAGTGTAATTATTTAATTTTATAATTTTGCAACATGCTACTCTGAAGGCTGAGCAAAACATAGTCCTTCTGCACTATAGCACACATGCACTGTTCCTCTGTGTGAGCTATTGATGTCTCTTTTATTCTGGTTATGCCTACCTTGTCTAGTAGCAAGTTTCTGAGGACACCCATAGAATATGTGTTTGCAGTGGGAAAAGGTTACTTCAGGTTAGCTCTAGGCTTGCATAAACTGAATGCCTGTTACCAGCTGAAGTGTATTAGGCAGAAGTGCATCAGGTGAAGTCCTGCACTGTATCAATCTCATCCAAAAGAAAATCAATTAATGCACTCTGATACTGCCCTACAATGCAAACCACTGTGTAGTAATTGGAGACAACTGGGGCAATTGTTTCACAGGGGTACTTTTGGTCTGAAAAAGAATGATGCTGTAGAGGTAACCTCTGACTTTCAAATGTTGTAATACTCTCTAGGATTCTTTGAGCTGGCAAGAATTGTAAGGATGGGACAAGATTTCTATTTCTGTGCCTCTGTCTTATACGATCATGGTAATGACAATTTTTTCCATTCGAAATCACTATCTGTGACAGCCTTTTCTAAACCTCCTATTCCTGTCTCCTGCTTCATCCTGACTACATCTTCTCTTGGTATTTCCAAATAGATAATTTCTTGTCTCTTACCTCTGCTCTGTTACAAACTTGTGTTACTGCTTTTTTCCTATACGTAAAAATTGATAGTGTGTGATTACCCTGAAGACTTTGTCAGAATCAAAGCATATTCATAACCATTACACATAATGAAAGGCTGTTAGGAGCGTTGAGAATGTTGGGAATTAAAACAGAGCTTTTAAATCCCTTACTACTTTATTGTTTCCTGGAGCCTTGAGCTGTATGAGGAGTACTGGTCCAATCACCTCTACTTCTCTGTAAAATTGCCAAGAAGAAATTAGGCTGGGAATGGCTTACAGTTCTTCCAGTGTATATTTTTAATATCGCTTTTAAGTTTATTTGTGGGTTTTTTTTCATTTTATTTTGTCATATATCTATAGTCTCAGACAAAATAACCTCTTCTTGCTTGAACCCAACTGGTGTCACTTCTGACACAATGTTTCCCAGCTGTTGGCTTTCTCTACTACATGAATTCAGACTGAAACCAAAGGATGTTGAAAATGTCTCTTGCCAAATAGCATACTCTACCTCTAGTCCTCCAGACTGTTTCATATAAGAGCTGCTTGCAACTTCTTCCTCTAACAGAAGCTTAGTTATTAGAAATGACTTACTGTAATGCAACATCATTACAGTAAAATACACTTGTGTTAACTTAGTTTTTTGGGGTGCATTTATACCTCTATATTTAGTGTAGAGGAGAAAGAATCAGATCCCCTGTTTGTGTTGGAGCACAGGACATCCTTGAAAAAGATGTAGCATACATGTCACTTCACTCATTTAAATAGTCTCATGCTGTTGAATAGGTGACTCAGGTAAGCAAAATATTTAAACATTTAAGTACCTATGGGATCAGAATCTTAGTGTGTATTAAATTAATTGAGGGTAGAAATCTGGATAAATATAAATACAATCCTCTGGGAAGATTCAGTATAGCTTCAATAAAGGGAAGTCCTGTATTGCAAACCTCTTGAAGGTCTTCAAAGGAATCGGCAAACATGTAGCTATAGGTGATCTGGCTGATAGTTTACCTGTATTTGTCCAAAGGCTTTTAAGGAAACTAAGTAGTCATAGAATAAGAGGGAAGATCCCACTGATAAATCGCTGGTTAAAAGATAACCAAAAAAGAATATATATTTCTTTCTTACAAGAGAGAGGGGTTACCACTGTAGTTCCACTGCAGCTGTTCTCAGCAACATATTTATAAATTATTTAGAAAATGATATTATCAGTGGGTGACAGTTTTCAAATGGTATTGTTTACTAGAGCATTTGAAGACAGTTAAAGGACCTTAGAAGTCTAAGTGACTATGTAATGAAGGGGCAGTTGACATTCATTGTAAATATATACAACACGATACATGAGGAAAAACAATCCTAACTTCACATGTGAATTGGCAGTCTGCAATTTTGCCATTACCTCTCACAAGTGAACTGGCGTTACGATAAATAGTTCTGTCAAAACATCGGCTTAATGTTCAGCAGTGGAGAAAAAGGAATGTTAAGAATTATTACAAAAGGAAGAAAGAGGAAATGCTAAATAAATATTTATGCCACTTTGTAAATATATGCTTCATCTTCTCCTAGAAGACTGATTTTTTTCTCATCTCACTACAGCAGAATATAAGCCTACAGCAGAAATCATAAAAATTCAAAGAACAACAAGGATGATCAAAGATATAGAATAGCTTCAGCATGAATAATGATTAAACTGAATGATTTTTGACTGAAAGAGAGATGACTGGATAGGCATATGGTAAAGATCTTCAGAATCATAACTATCTGGAGATAGTTGTGGAGAGACTGGAGAGACCTCTTCACTGTCAAGACGAGACACTGTCCTCTTCACAGGACGAGAACTAGGGGCTAATGCTAGTTTAAAACAGAAGGAGGTGGTTGGTCAAGCACTGGAGTTGTATGTCTTTTGAACTTTTTGCCAGAGGATGTTTTATATTAAAAAAAATAACATGGGCTCAAGCAGGCAACTGTAAAGATGCTTAGAAATGTGATGCAAGTACTTGGGAGAGGTTATTAAATAGATAAACTACATCAGGTTCAAGAAATTCCATAAAATGGAAACAGTTGAGGCCAGGAAAGTATCAGAGAAAATACAACCTGTGCTTGCCCTGTACTTTGTATTCCTCAGCTACTTCCTTTGTCTTTTAGAATCAGGATACTGGGATACTAACATAACTCTGAACCTATGGTCTCATAGTTTTCAGTACTTCAGTTCTGGTTCATTATTTATTTATATTGTCTACTTACTACTTACTCATATTTCTTCTTGTAAATAAAATTAGTTTCTGCATTAGTACGTTTCAGTATACATTAGTACATCTTCATTAGTACATATCGGTCATTTTATTGAAACTGATTCATTTACACTGACATTCTTAACAAATTTGTCCAAATCTGGTTCTCTGTTACATACAAGCAGTCTGCCAACCTCTCTGATTAACATGTTTTTAAGAATAAAAGTGTCAAAGAAATTTATTCATGTGATTAATGAGGAGTATGAATAAACCCCATGTACTTACATACTGGAAATTACTGGATGAACTTTGCCATTAAACTTAGTTAATTAAACTTATATGCAAAAAAAGTCCATTTAATAATTATTGCATATGAGTTTTTATGTGCCGTTGTTTCTTCTAGGTTTATACTGACATTGCTTGCTCTGTTCAGGAGCCATGGTAAAGGTGTGGTACTGTAGGATAAAGTACAGAGTTGCTTTTAGTCAGAATGTACCTAGAGACATGATCTGAGAAAAATTTTATCTGAAAGCAATACAGAAATTAACTTGGTTCCATGTCAGATTCTCTTGTAAAGGAAAAGGGAACTTGTTAGTATTTACTAAACAGTAATAATTTCAGACTACTACCAGAGCAGGCATCAGACTTCATACTCTAACCAACTCCATGCAACCACCACTCCAAAAAACATAATTATAAAAACCTTAGACTGGCTTTCATTATTAAGTAAGCTTTTACCTCAGGGTAATTACTACAAGCAAAATGCATGCAGTGACAAGGAACTTCAGTTTTTCTACCAGGAAAGTAAATATTAAAAAAAAAAGAGACCTGAAGGCCTACTGCTGACCTAATCTGTTTTACCTAAAGGCAAAACTGAAGAATCTTGCCTCTACTAAGCTTTTACTTCAGCATAGGTCTGTAACTCTGGATGTAAAGACAAAGCAAAGCAAAACCAACAATAAAACCCAATCCCTCTCAAATTACCGTTTTCTAAAGTAATAAAGCAGGAGATTATCTTCACTGAAAAACAAAACAAACCAAAATACCCCAGGATTCTAGGAACATTACATGTATACGTTTCATTTGGAAAATCAGGCAAATCACCAGAACCCTGGCTTAGATTTTTTAAAGAATGTAAACTTGCAGGTTGCTTGCCAGGAAAAAAAGTATTTTATTTGAAAAACTGTATAGGATTCAGTCTAATTAGAAAATTTTGCCAAGAGTGGTCCTTGACAAAGGACCAATATCTCTCCCCACACATAGTTCACCCCACGCCCCCAGGGATCATTTGCATCCTAACAATTTGAGAAATTT